>UXGC01000428.1:0-114216 GCA_900480045.1 Eurytoma adleriae
ACCCTCGCTTCGCTCGGGCGCTAACCTCGCACTCGTCCGAGAATCACTCCTGACGCACTAGTATCGAAAACTACTATTTCTTTACGCCTAAGAAATTTAACGAAAATTTATTGTTATTGAAAAATAAAAAGAAATCGCAAGAAAAGGTTTACAAAAAAACTGGTTCACGAGACAGATCTAAAAACGAAGCAATGGCGAAAGTTTCAGCGGCGACGTCAACTGCGAAGGCAATCGAAAAAGTTCGGTATGTACCTGCAATCAACGAGATTTCCATAATCAACGCTGTTATCGCAGTTGCTGCCGGCGTCGTCTTGCTTGCCCGTCTCGGCGCTGCCCTGCAGCTGCATTTTTACTTTGCTCGAGACGCTCTCGAGCCAATCCTCGACGTCATCCTCGAACGGATGCGAGTGCGACGTCGACTCGTGAGCGACGAGCAACTCGACCGTCGCCCAGAAGCCCCCGGCGAAATTCATCCCGCGCTTATTGATACGTCCGACGGAGCGGCACGCACGTAACGGCCCACGCGGTAATCCCGGTGCTTGTCCAACTTTTCCGACCGCTCCTCGATCACACACGCGCACTTCCGACCACTGGGATATTATTCAAAGTTGACCTAAAACTTTTTTTTCGCGCTTCGTCGAACAACTTCCCCCAGTCGAGGTATCTTTATGAAATCTCCGTACATAGGATTGATTTACTCCTCTTTGCCAAGGTAACCGCATGGGAGAAATGAGTAATCTCCGAGCAGTGGCATTGACGGGAAGATAAACAATCGGTCCTTTCGCGAGAGAAAATTTTCTCAAAGAAGGAGAGAGTGACAAGGCAGGGGATGAAAAATCCGCGCCTCTCGGGTATCGGTGTATCGGGGAAGGCACTTATCGGAGCAACGGCGCGAGCGGACTGATGGGCCGAGGCGGCGAATAAGTGGCGCGCCCCGCGCCACATAACCGTCTTCAGCGCGGCAGACAGACAGACAACGTCGATCTATAATCCGCACGCGGCCCCGAAAACGCGTGGTACTATTAAAACTCGCGGGAGTTCGCGCCCCTCGACAGGCGCATGACACATAGTCGGCCTGATCCGGGGCACGCGATTCAGCCCTGTACGCCGCGGCGAGGGGAGGGTCGCGTTACGCCCCGGCGACGTCGCCGATACTTACGCATACTTGACGTGCGGCTTCTCCCACCAATTGAGCGGCCGGTCGTAAGGGTCGAGCGACGACGAGAACATCATCTTCACGCGGATCTCCTCGCGCTTCTGCCTCGCCGCCCTCTTGCGCAGCATCTCCGAGCGAGTCTGCTCCAGCTGGTAGGTCCTCGCATCCCCGTCATCTTTGTCGCTGTCGTCGTCGCCTTTACCACTCGCGAGGGCGAGCTTTTTCTTTCGCAAATCTTCCTTGGTCGAGTGGGATGGTGACTGTTTGTTCGACAACGTACTGGTCGCGCGGCGCGATCGCCCACGGTCGCTGGAGGTTAACCCGCCGCCGTTCCAGCACAGCTTCGTCAGTGGCGCTTGTTTTAGCATCTTTATGGTTTTCCTTTTTTTTGAAATTTAATAGGTGCGCTGAATCTCACTGGTGATTTTGAGGATGGTGGGTGCTCCAACTTTTATTTGAACATATTTCACACCAGACAATTTCGTCAGATCATTGTGCTCTCCAAAAGTAAACAATTGAGTAATGTTCTTTAGACATGCTACGTGTTTGATCCGTTGGACTGAATTAATTCGATTTTTTTCTTCGTTCAAATTGTAACTATAAACGTTTATTTTCTTTTTAAAAAAATTTATTGTGATTCTGTTAATATAAACGTAAATGAATAAAAAATATTGGATGAAATATCATTAACGCACATTAGGCCATGAATATTTTGTCACTTTTTGTACATTTTATCGGCACATTATTGGAGTAAACTTAAATCTATACGTTTATTTATTGTTAGCAGTTCGTGACTTTGACGCCGTTGATGTGCGCGTGATCGGAAAGTCTTCGCGAACTCTTTAAAAATCTCTCCCAAGCTTCACGATCCTCCTTCTTCTGAGGTCCCCACTCACTCGTTGGATTCACACCGTATTGAAATTTCTCCTTCCACGTTCCCTACGTCATAGAAAAACAGATTTAGAAGCTATTTGATTAAAAGATACAGTGTCAACATAAAAATTGATTTACCTTAGAAAATAAGAAATAGTAAATCATGTATCCAGGAATACACAGCATACTGATAAGGCAAGAGCACCAGCCTACGCCGATGGCCCACTCTGGATAGGCGATTCCATTATAAGTTAATCGTGTGTTAAATAGAATTGTCGTTACGAAGATGAACTGGAACGAAAGGAAATGTACAGTTACTTTTTAGCGAGCAAGATTTTCCAGCCGAAATTCGCAAAATTCTAAGTTACTCATTGGGAAATTCCCACGGGTCTGTGTAACCTAATTTATTAAAGTATAATATCCAAGAACAAGCGGGGCAAACTCACAGATAATATGACGGGTGTGATGTATTTCCAGCAGAGAGGCCACCACCAGTGCAATTTTTCGCCGATCATGAATTCAACATCTCGCACAAAATTAGCGCAGCCTTTGAGTGAGCAAAAGATCAAAGTAGAAATTGAAGCAATGTAATGGTAGATAATTAATATAAATGACTTATTCATTTGGGAGCTCACCGTAAGTCCACCCTACGACGATCACCTCCACCAGGCAGATGGAAATGACGGAGATCGATGCGGAGTACCAGTCAAACATTTGCAAGATGTACATTCCACCCTAAATAACATTATTTGCTGTTATTAGATTTTCCAAAAAAAATCGTTTCAAAATAAAATTGAATAACAAACTAACATTTGTAACGAACATAATAGAGCCGAGGAATAGAAGGAATAGAGAGCCCAGAGTAACCAACTGCTTGTGCCTTCTCAAATGTGGATATGCATCAGTCACACTTGATATAATAGCTTCAATTTGTACAAACTGTTGAACATTTTCAGATTAAAAAGCATGTCTTTAACGTAATAAAATAAGCTGGTACTCACACAACTATCCATTCCTAAAAGGTAAAGCATGACGAAAAATAATACAGCCCAGACTTGAGGAAAAGGAAGCATCGTTATCGCTTCCGGATATGTTACAAAAGCTAATCCAGGCCCTGAAAAATAAACGTGATAGATTTAATTTCTTTTTTTTTTAACACATTATTTTCTCGTAGTCTTTGTAAAGTACCTCCAGTCGCTACGGTGGATACAGGAAGACCCGTCTTGTATGCCATAAAACCGAGCACTGAAAAAACAACGAACCCAGCAAAAATACTCGTGCCGCAATTCAGAATTGGCACCAGTATCGAATCCCTAAAGAGAAAGTTAGTGAAAACAAGTTTTTAGCAATTATTGTTTTGTTTATGTAAAGTCAAACAAAATTCCTTATTTACATTCGATTATTATTGCGAAATGGATTGTAGCTAGCCATATTTACAATACCACCCCAGCCAGGTCCCAGAGAGAAAAAGATCTGAATGGCAGCATCCGCCCACACCTGAAATTGCAACAATAATTTATCTAAAGAATAAAAATTTGATTTTTTTATTACCTTCAAATTCAGTAACTCATTCCATTTGGGCATGATATAGAAAAGTATTCCATCCATGGCTCCAGGAAGTGTGACGCCTCTAATGAAGAGAACGAAGAGTATGACGAACGGGAAGGTCGCGGTAAAGTATACAACCTGTGCATTAGCCGATAGTTATTTCTCGATGGAGTGACTGCGAATAAAATTTGGGGCTTTTCCGCGCTTAGATTTTGATCCTTACCTTACCGACAGTTTTGACTCCGTTGCAGATGCACAGAAAGACTATGATCCATGTGATTAAATTGCAAATGAAGAGCGGCCATACTATACCGCCGATGTCGTCTATACTGTCCGATATCTTTAGAATGTGATTACTAAAATAATAGATTTTTCGTGACTAAGTCTAATTAGCAATGCAAATGGAGACTGTTAATTATATAAGAACAGAGAAGATTCAATGTTTCTATTATCTCTAGATCTCAGGAAAAAATTGAAAAGACTCACTGGAAGAATTCATCGGCCGGTGTTTTCGTCTTTGCAATCAGCTGCATCTGATCCGTCTCGTTTTTTTCCGTGAAAACCTCGCCACCTAACTACTTGTCAATGAATAGATAAATAAATAAGACTCCTAAGATTTGGATTTAATCGCAAGGCTCTGTTGCACGAATGTACCTTCAAGCAACCGTAAGTGTTCCAGGGATTGTCGCAGCCCTCCCAAGGTAGGGTACTCCTGAACGACATGACAAGGAACATAAGTGGATAGGCTATTATGACGTTGTAGTACATCGTGCAGATGACGTTTACTATGACGATTGCGAATCCAGCACCTGTGGGTGCAAAGTTAAATCGTCACAAATCGTCGCGCTACTATTATGCGATTAACCGAGACTCGCGTTATACCTTTGAACAGTGGGCTCATCCGGAACATCGTTATGCAGCCAGTGCCGCCGAACTGACCCATGGACGACTCCATGAAGAAGAGGGGAATGCCGCAGAGGAACAGCATCAGCAGGTAGGGCACCAGGAAAGCTCCTGCTCGAAACACAGATTCTTTTACGCACTGAAATTGACCTCTGGGATCAATGTTTAAATTTCTTTTATTTGCGAAAAGTGGAAGAGGAGCTAGTGGACGTTCAGTACTTAAAAGCCCACGCGTGAAAAATGAATAGACCTTAAATAATGCAATTTATCGCTGATGAGGCAGGCTTAATCCGCTCATCTCTTACAGCATTGTTCCTCGGTACAATGAATCTGAAAGGAGAAAAGCGGGAGAACAAAAACATCGCGACCGCGTATACATTAATTCGCTCTCCATCCTGCTTTTTTCCCGACACGGGCGATCGAGCGAAGCGCTAATTCGATGTGGAGCGGCATCGCGCGAGACACGTGCAAGCGCTGCAGCGGCCGAAAGCGTGAATCCCGCGGGTAAGTAGTGACGGACGGACATAGACAGACGGCCGACGCGCATTGTTCCACCGCTCGTCGCGCGTGTGCGCGTGTACGTGCAGCGACTCACACGAGGCGCGCAGGAAGAGATTTCCAAGGGCAGAAAGCAATTGGCGAGCGCGACTCTGTGTGCGCGCGCGTGTTCAGGCGCCCGAGAGAGGCACACACCAGATAAAATCATCCAATCACAGGCTTCGCTCCTCGTCAATTGTCGCGCGCCCGCGCTCGATACGCTCACGGTGTAGGTAAAGAGGCCCTCGAGAAACAATCGTATCGCTTGCCGAAATAAAGCAGCCAAGTTAATCTTAAAGATTCCGCGTGCGATTACATTTTGATGGGTCATCCAAGCTCGAGTGAGTCACGATCGATTCACTCTTTTTTCCTTTTTATCGAACAGCTATAATAGAGGGGACGGTTGTACTCGAAACTGTCGGAAGTGACACGTATGAGTGCGGAGGCGCGCTGACGTCTATAATGCGAAAAGGAAGAGGAGCGTCGCGCGCCTCGAACCTGACATTCCAATAGTCAAATTAGAATGACTTTGATCGGCTGCTTTTTTATTCGAGTGTGCAGCTTTTGATAGTTTGAAAAAAGGTAGGGCTTCAATTACTATCTGCGTAGTTATTGCTCGACCTTTCATTGTAGGTAGTGACGTCGTCGGTGGATTTCATTTTAATGATAAACATTATTTAATTTATATTGAACTACACCCATGATGAGGGTCAATACATATCAAAATTATTGTAATGAAAATAATGGATTTATATGATATAATAATTTAATCCATGCTTGAAAAATGTGGCACTTATTTAATTGTTTCTAAACTAGAAACTAAAGTTTTGTTTTCATTTATCGTTAAAATTGTAATTTTAATACATTTAATTTTTATAATATATAAACGTACCTCCCCCATTTCTGTAGCACAGGTAGGGAAATCTCCAGACGTTGCCGATGCCGATCGCGTATCCAGCGCAGGACAGCAGGAACTCGGTTTTGCTGGCCCAGCTGCCGCGATCCGGCGTGCCGGACGTCTCGTTCGCGTCCGGCGTGTCATCCTTCGGGTCCTTCCCCGCAGCGGCCTCCGCAAAGACGTACTCGACCGCGGTAACTCTCGAATCGCTCCGGGCATCCTGCTTCGACATTTTCCTGCCGCCCTCTTGCTAAAAAAGAGAATGCAAAGTGTAACAGCGCGAACGATAACCACCCACGAACCCCACGGTTTTTCATTGATGGAATACTTTCAGGTCACGGAGCGGATGACGACCGAAATGGGACGCGCGCTCGACTATTCGATGGGGTGGCTTTATTAACGCATCGGAGAAAACGCATCGAGCGTATGATAAAATACAATTAGCGACTATTAGTGCGGATATCAATTAATTCCAGAGCGCGGAGGTGTGATTACGCAGAGCGTTGATCGCGAGTAAATATACGTTGTTGGGCTGTATAAGCGAGTCGTACAGTCTATTTGAGGGATCAATTCGGTTGAAATGACCGGCGGACTGGCGCAATAAGCAAGCCGATCGAGGCGAGGTAATTTTCTTGTTGTTTTGCGTCCAAGATCCTAATAAACCCATACGAGGAGGTGAATGGCGCTCGTACCCCATATCACTTGCGCGCGACGCGCGCCTATATATTTGGACGGCTAAGTAGGTTACACCGAGAGCGTCTCTTAACTCGACGTAAGTGATACGTACATTCCGTACCGACTGCCATTTGCATGCTTCCTGCCCCGAATTTCTGGGGTGCCATTAGATTCTATGGCATCGTACCAGTGACGTCAGAGGTGACGCAAAACTATGAGCCAATTGTTCCGCTCGACTCATAAGAACGACTAGGACTTTCCACTTGGATTCAAAATATTGATCTAATCACTTACTACGGCGTTAATCGGAAATCGGTGGGAAACAAATTTATTTTTTGAGGTAGTTATAGTGAAGAAGACGTATACGATTTTTTTATTTTATTACGCGTGAGATCTAATAATCTGATTATCAGTTGCAAATTGTCTTACAGCAATTAAAATAGCGTAATTTATTTATTTTTAAAGCAAAAATTATCATAAAGTGCTTGCTTTTCCATCATTGTTGCCACTGCCTCCAAATATTATTGTTCGTCTGCAATCAAATAAAAGACACGTGCGCGTTTGATGCACCAAGGTTACGCTCATTTACTATACAACTGATAAAACCTGTTTTGTCTTATTTTGCATTTACCACATTGCGTGCGAATACCTGCAAATGGCTTTTTAAGTAATTTCCGTTCATGTTCAGATAAAAAAATTTTAAAAAAATAAAAAGATTTAACAACCTGCATTTAAAAATCTTTTTCATTTTTTCATGAAAATGTACAAAGAATCCAGAACCGTGCTAATATAATTCCGTGCGTCAAGCATCAGTAACCATCGCAGCAAATTGAAAAAAATTCGTTTATGAAGTTACAATCTCCTGTTAATGATAGTGAATAGCGTCGGTGCAGAGACGGAGGCGCATGACGGCAAAGGTCCGTAATTTATTGACCTTGCACCACATTTTAATTTGCGCCTTTAATGGCGGAGAAAAACGCTTTTGTTATACGAACGGAGAAAATAAGGTCTCATTAAGGAGCACGAATAATTCCCCGCTCGTGCGATTAGCGTCGAATTGAAAAAAAGCGCCAATTCCGCTTCTCCCACGTGCTCGACGATACGAGCGTGCGCACGCCCTCTCATCTCTCGCGATGCAAGAAATTCCAAAATAATGCACGAGGAATTGTAAAACGAAGACGAGAAAGCCTGCAGGTTCCTTTCGACGAGCGTCAAGAAAGCTGACGCTACCCGTTGCTGTGTAGGCAACCCCGTATGACGTACCTCGGCGTACGCGTGAGTCGCTCCCGACGGAGGATCCTGGCTGGGCGGGGGTGAGCTGTCCTTGTGGGGCTCTCGCGTCAGGCCGTCATGCTCACCGGGGCTGGGGCTCGATGGCGGGAGACGTCGCGGGAGGCTGCGTCGGGACCTCGGCCGTCTGCATTGAGAGGTCAGTCCACGACTACTACCTCGGCGCGAGCCGATCAGCACTGCATGCTCCTACTGCGCGGCCAATATAGCGATGTTACTCTCCGGCGCGCGCGGCCGTATGTCCCCATGTAATCGCCTCGCTCTTAACCGGGAGCGCTATCCGTATAAATAGACCGTGATGGCACTGATTATGCTGATAGCCAACGGTCCGGGTCTCCCGACTCTGTGAGCCTCACTTTTTTCTCCTCTCTCCCTCCACCTCGCTCCGGCAAGCCCCTCGCTCACTGCGATTCAACGAATTTGGACGATCACGATCAAAGGTGATGATGACCCACGCGCGCGTTTTGCCGTCGGTAGGAGCTTTTCTCGGCGACTCATGCGGGCGGGAGCACGCTATCGCGAGGGGCTCGAAGAGACGCGAGCTTCCGGAGAGGAAGAGGCCGACGGCAATTGTCGTCGTGACCGCCGCGCGTTAATTGAAGGAAAGTTTTCGCTACTAAACAATCCGAGGGCTCGGCGGCTCTTTCTAGTGCCATCCTCGGCTAAGCAATGGGAATTACAGCTGAAAGTGCCCAAGTTTTCTTTCCCAAATGTCGAATCACTGTTTTTTTCTACTGATTTTAATTTCAAATGTCTGCGACTGTTCTCCAAAAGTCGCGACCACGCTTTACAGGACTTTTTTCGGAATTTTTCGGACAGAAGTTTTTGACGATTTAGCAAAATCCATTTTTTTACTGCGGGTAATTTGACAATTGCATGTTACATGAATCAGTAAAGCCTAGGAATTATATAATTACATAAGATACTGAATTTGCCGCATATGTAACATTATACATGTTTGTAGTTTATATGTAAGTATATCCTCAAGAACCAGATTTAGTCATTCTGGAAAAAGCAGCTTGAATGCTGGAAAATTTTAGAAAAGTTTACAAAGTGATGGATTAATGGTCGGTATTTAAAATTACAAATGCGATTCCGCGCAACTGTAAGCATTTCCTAGTATAATTACGCGCAACAGATTGAAAGCGAAAAAATAAATATTGGGTGCGATGCAAATAAAAGTAATTAAAATTTATGCGCGTGCCAGGAGCTCGTACGCTACATCTAAAATACCTGTTCCGCGTAGTGCACAGACGCTCCCACGCATTGAAATTCAAAATTCAAATTACCGATATTACCGTTTGATTTAGGGTAGCGGACTCTTATAATTTACCGCGCAAACCATTAAAACTACCCAATCTATTCCTCGGTGAAGCAATTCAGAACAAATTTAAAACGTGTAATAAAAAGTGAAAGAAAAAAAAGTGGGAAAAATTCGACAAAGAGCAAGCTCAAGAAATAAAAAGGTAAGCATTGTTTATGCAGCGCACTCGAAAGGAAGTTATACTCGCGCAGCCGACGATCGATCCTAATCGAGCCCAGCACGTATTGTAGAGAAAAGCACGCGGCGATAGTCGGAGCGGGGGGGTCGCGTTCGTCCGGCGCTGCCGCGAGTTTTCTTACCCGTCGCGGTGGTGCGCGCAATCGATAAATCCGCCGTGACCGCCGCGCGCTCGCGGGTAACGACGCAAAGCACGGGGGACAGGTGGGCGAAGGTAATACGCGCGCGTACAAACGGCCGGCTCTACGCAGATGCTCGATAACGCGGCCGGCCGCCGCTCGGCATCGTTCAATCGGCCGCGCGACAGCATGGAGCTCTACCTGGCCCTCAGCCTCTTTCGGCGCAGGCGGTACGAGGAGTGCGCCACCGCTTGCACCGAGCTACTCCGCAAGAGCCCGCTCGACCAGGTAACCGTGCAATTAAATTTTGCCCCGCGACACCGAGATTAAAGCGCCAATTAGAGTTAGCCCCCTTTTTCCACCCAGTTTTGTTAATGCCGCGCGGAGCCAGCGCGACCATGTAACCATGATGTACAGCGCGTATTAGCGCTCATTATGCCGCCGGTATACGATTGTTCATTGCACCGCGGTAATCTAACTGCGGATTAGAGCGCTATGCTTCCCCTGACACTCTAAATTCTAAATAATAAATTCGAGCAGTAAACAGACCGAAGCAGTAAATGCGAGTCATAAAAAAGTGTGATGGAGCGTTGTAAAGTAAGGTATGAATAACGGATGGTTTGCCGCGGGCTCGCACGCACGCAGGCGGTGTGGGTGTTGAAGATGCGGGCGCTGACGCTGCAGGTGTACGTGGACGACATCGAGGGCGAGGAGGAGGGCATAGCGGAGAGTCTACTCGACAACGACACGATAGCGTCGATGCCGCGGCCCGGCACCTCGCTCAAAAACCCCGGCACCGCCATCGCCGGTCAGGGCCTACGCCCCAGGACACAGTCAGGTAGGACTCTCACCTGATAACTCTCGCTGTTTCATTCGCGCTCTATATATAGTCGATAATTCGGCTCGCTACTGGACTGTTGAAATTACCCCCGGGATGCGCGTATATGCTTCTATGAATGATTTTAAAATAGCTCGGGTATCGGACACGAGCCTTATGAAAATAAACCGAACCAATTGGTCGATGAATTCGCGTGATTTACGGTGAATAATAAAATTATAATCAGCTTTATAAGAACAAGGTCAGGCTTAAGTGAAAATTACTACGTAATGAGGTTGAAACATGAATAATCACTTCGAGTTTCAGCGAAATGGAAGAATTGAAATACCAAAAAGAGTTCGGTAATTAATAATTTTCGATGCACGAAATTCTTATGAATTTCACTTTTTAATAGATAAAACTTTGAAATCGTTCGAATAAAACAGAAGTTAACAAATGAACAGGCCGGCCAGTGACGGGTGTCGTCAGGCCAGCGACTCAATCTGCGCTGGATACGTCGCAGGGCATGGAACAGACCCTGCGGACCCCAAGGACGGCCGCCACTGCTCGCCCGATCACCGCAAGTACCGGCCGAAGCGTCAGGTGAATTTTTCAAACGATTGAATAAATAAAATGCTTTTTATTCTAAGAATGCGATCGTCTAATCGTTTGTTTCGAGGACAGACTCGGCACCGCGTCGATGCTCACCGAGCCCGGGGGACCGTTCATTCAGCTTTCCAGGCTGAATATTTCCAAGTACGCGTCGCAGCCCGGCATTGCGAAGCCCCTCTTCGAGTACATTTATTATCACGAGCACGACCCGCGTTACGTAAGCGATCTTCATATTTTTATTGCCCACCCCAATATCGATGGTAGCCTCCGATGTGGATGAATCTTTCTTCCTTACTTTTGAAATATCAATATTTTGAAAATCGAATACTTGAAAAAAATATTTATATTTTATTAATGTTTATCTGAAATCTTTGAGTATATCTGACTGATTTACATACTTTTGCATAAAACAGTTAGTTAAATTTAGATTTTTAATAATTCATTCAGAAACTGACAATGAATGTAACTTAAGAAATGTCTTCAATACAAATGTAATAGGCATTAATTATTTAAATTTATTTATCAAAGAATGTTTTAAAGAAAAATCGCTATCTTTTGCTATTAAACATTTCCAAGTTAAAAAAGCAATTTACAGCTTCCAATGATTATTATAGGCATTAGATTTAGCTGTGCAAGCAACGCAAGCGTGTCAATACAAGGACTGGTGGTGGAAGGTACAATTGGGCAAGTGTTACTACACTTTGGGATTGGTGAGAGATGCGGAACAGCAATTTCGATCGGCGCTACGGGAATGCAAGACAATTGAGACGATTTTGAGACTCGTGAGGGTCTACATCAAGCTCGACCAACCTCTAGCTGCTCTCGAGCTCTGCAAAAAGGGTTTGGAGTATTTCCCAAATGATGTTAGCATTTTTTATATTTTGCTTCATTTCTTTTTATTTTCATCACACTTTGAGTTATAAATAAACAAAAGTAAAATGTTGCTCTTGCAACGCGGTTTACCAGGTGTCGGTGTTGACGGAGATGGCGCGAATCTTCGAAGGCATGAACAATGTGCCCATGTCCGTGAAGTATTACAAGGCGATAGCTCACGAGGACGCTTCTCACACCGAGGCCATCGCCAGTATAGGACTCCATCACTTTTACAACGATCAGCCTGAAATCGCGCTAAGATATTACAGGTAAAATGCGATAAATGTTTCTTTTTATTTTATCTCTCATCACTGCTGAATTTACGATTGAACAGGAGACTACTGCAAATGGGCGTTTACAATGCTGAGTTGTTTAATAATTTGGGACTTTGCTGCTTCTACGCTCAGCAATACGACTTTACAATATCGTGCTTTGAAAGGGCCTTGATTCTAGCCACTGATGAAAGTGCTGCAGACGTTTGGTACAATATTTCTCATATAGCTATAGTAAGTAAGCAATCCTGATTTTTTAAGTTACTCAAAAGGATGGAATAAAAAAATGAAGTCCCTAATTTGACTTTTCAGAGTTTGGGAGATTTGATAATGGCGAATGAATGTTTGAGACTGGCTATCAACGCAGATAATAGACACGCGCCGTCCTATAATAATCTAGGCGTACTAGAGATGAAAAACGGGAATGTGCTAGCCGCTCGCATATACTTTCATGCCGCGGCCAGTATTGCGGGCTATACGTATGAACCGCATTTCAACAGTGCATACTTGGCATACAATGTAAAAACTTTACTCTCTTTCTCTCTCTCTCTATCTCTCTCTCATTCTAAACAATTTATTTATTTGTAAGATTGATAATGTAAGATTGTAATTGTCTTGTTTTAGAATGGAGACTTACAGACTAGTTACATATCGGTACAAAAAGCTTTGAACGCATATCCTGCGCACCGAGATAGTCAAGAACTTTTTCAAAAGTTGCAACAGTATTTTACATACATGTAATTAAAAAAAGAGAAATCGTGTAAATAAAGTTTTTCTACATACGTTTATTCTCGTTAATTCATTTATCGCCATTCTTAGGAATTAATATGTACAATGTACAGATTATTAAAGGCAAGTATATCTTTACACATATAATTGAAATCTGTGTCTTTCATCTCATTGTTAGTTAAATTGTTATGTAGTCACTTATTTTCTTTCTGTTTCTTTTTAAGGAAAAATAAATACTGTGTCCCCTTGTATTGTTCATAAAAATACAATAAAAAATCTCACCACATTCTTCTGTAAATCTGCACACAATATAAACCAGTCATACTAACACAATGCACTTTGACCAAAGACCTAAGTGTACCACTCTTTTTACAATATTGGATTTAACAAAATGCACAGTGATCAATTTTTTCCATTTCACAATTGTAAAGTACTGACCTTATGTTCATCCATATTATTTTTACAATTTTGTGCTATATCGATGTACAGTCTATGATTGCTTTTTTCTCATTTCATTTTATGTAGTATGGGATATTACCAACCATGATATTATAAAGTAAAACAAAAATATTGGATATACTGCCAGAGCTTTCCTTCCTGCTGGCTGACTATCTCCAAGGAATGCCATTGAAGCTAAAAGCAAAAACAATTATTTAATTAAAATCTGAAATTTACTAAAAAACACTATTTATAAGTGCTTACCATAAGTTGCCCATGCAAATCCAATAACTGTAATTACAAATCGAAGAATAAATAAGAAGATAGTTTGATTGGCAAGTAATATGATCCTACAAACAATCAATGCTATAGCTGTTGGTAGCAAACAGTATCCAAGAACACAAACACTTTGGAAGAATGATCTAAAAATTGCATATAGAAATTGTAGTTTGCAATTTTAAATAATATTTATGAATAAATAAATACATATACTAACATATTGCCACCAAGAAGTTTACTATTTAATGTAACTACCATAGAACCTATCCATACTATCACAAAAACCTCAGCAAATTCTGGACCACCATCATTAGAATTATCTGCTTTTTCGGAAGACCCTTGCAGGATCCTTGAATTCATAAATTTTTATCATTAATTAGGAAATTTAATCAGAGGTATAAAATGTGATTATCATATCATGAAAGTTAATTACTCACATTGCCATAAATGTACAAAGTACCAGTGGCCCCCATAAGTCCCCTAAAATGTAATTCAAAGCTTAAATGTTATATTTAGAAAAATTTGTTTTAGAAAATATTAATTACTAACATTCTTTAAGTAAGCTTTTTTTCTCTTTAGGATATAAAACATGATAAAATTTCCTTCCAACTGCTCGAACATCCCTCAACTGTAATAATATAATAATCATTTAGATATAAAACTAATTTTTAAAATTACATATTGTATATTGTGATTCATACAATGGTAACTTTAATAGGTTCATCAAGCGTGTTAAAGTCTGGTTCACCAAGGTTAGCTTGATTTCTCATATTTGCACCAACAGTCATTTCCCCTTGGACATGTTGGGGATCTACTGATGATATTCCGTCATCGTACATCTGTAATAAGAAAGGCATTCAAGAAAAGTCCAACTGCTGCAAAAGTTGCAATGGTGCAACATAACAATGCCATAATGAAATGATTCACTTACATCAAGTTTAGCGTCGTTCAAAGCCATGATTGTTTATATATCTTTCGAATAACACTGGGAAAGTATGAATAGTGTTAACTAAACACACAAGCAATTGGAGCACAGGATTACAAAAGCCCCTACTAAAACAGAAGTCTTACTATATCCAATCACTGTCTGAACTCAAGTGCTCAAACTAACAATCAAGTCCGTTATTTTTTCTCTTCGTCCGAACCTTCATGATAACTGCACTGTCATTTAAATCCCGTGGAAGCCTCTGGTCATACCGGCGATTGTGATATCCCAAGAGTTTGCTCCAAAATATGCACTATCTCAGCTTAACCTCCACTTCGGCTGTCAAACCCTTCAGGGCTGCTGGAATAAGCCGCGCGGCAAGTAATTTCGATTGATAGTGACGTCTGCGGGTGGTCCCCTGTGTGGGTGTACCACCATCACATACACATGCAAACTCACACTCAAACAAAGTGTCCTTACGGGAGAGGGCCGACGTATGCAGAACGACAGAACGACACGCAGTCGCCAGTCGGTGCTTCGGGCTTTCCAAAAAACTTCCAGATGGCACGTGTATCGGAAAATGGCTGCGTTCGCCCCCGTCGATAAGGAGCCGGCTGCTGCCTTTGCCTGGAGTAGATCGAGGAATTGACGGTTCACGCGACAACAAAGAAACAGTTAAAAAGCGTCAACTAGCGGAGAGCAGATTCGAGTATGAAGACGGCAGAAGGATTTCGCATCGTAGTAGGGTGGGTTTTGCTCTCAGTCGTTGTATTTGGCAGCGAGCAGGTACTGGCGGAACAGGCGGACTCGCCGGCGGAGCCCCCTGCGCATGCGGAAATGTCACAGCCAATCGACGATGAGGAGCAACCAAAGAGCGAAGGCGCCGTCAATTTGAATTCCGTCGTCGATAAGGAGCTGTGTATCCTTTTACTTTCGTTGATTTAAATCATTGTATTGTTTTTCTTTTAATAGAAATTTTGGTAACCTTAATTAATGGTAGTAGATAAGAATATTTTCTAATGCATATCAATTCTTCAGATAAATTTTAAAACGATTATTTTTCATCTTAACACAAAAACGCGCTCCGGTAATTTGTCAATATACTGAAGTGATATTTTTCATAGCTTTATATGCAACTTGGGTGTTTTTAAAATTTGTGTGGTACCCGACTACACCATTAGTAGACTTTATTTTTTTCCTGTGAAATAGAAACAAATGATTCCAAGTCAAAGGTGGTACAATAAGTGTCACAAGAGAAAATGATTAATGTTTGAAAAATGTAAATTTCTTAACTGGTTGAAATGTAGTTAAGCGACTTTTCATAAAGCGTAGAAAGGAGCACTTAGAAGCGGTTAAAAATCTGCAAAGGATGAACAGCTACGAGCGCCAGTATAAAATGATTAATGTTCTCGCAGAAAAAATGTTCGACGTCATTGAATCTAAGAAAGTGCTCCTAGAAAATTTCACGGAGTCTGAATTGAGATCTATCTCCTTCGCGTCGACAAACGAGACATCAATGAATATCAAAGATGGTAAAAATCAATATTTTATTAATCAAATTGAAGATTAGATTACTTATAAAGTTAACTTTAAATTTTAGCGTTGTCAAGTGTCTTGGAGAACATTGCGCTGTTCGGCGACATTGTGCTGAATTTACCAGATATAACCCACAGAATGCTGAAAACGCAACCAAAATGGAATACCACGATACGCTGGTCTTTCGACTTTTTGAACAGAACGAGAGACTGGTTGGACAAGCCGACCCTTAACATGATAAACTTGGTCCTGCAGGAGCTGAATATCACAAAAAGAGAAGCGAATTACATTAATCCAAACAGGTTGGCGAAGTCCACGAACCAAGGAAGATCGAATAAAGGTTCGAGTAAAAAGGAAAAACGAAAAAAGGAGCCAACGTTAACCAGAGTTGAACTGTAATAGAAAAAAGCAAGTGAATTATTTGTAAAGTTAAGGAAAAAGAATGTTATTTTTATAAAGCTCAGTTATACATTAATGAAAGTCATTTGTAAGGAATCATTGAATTTCTTCACGCACCCGACACTTGCACATAGGACATCCCGTTATTTCCCCCGCATTCCCCTGCAGCACACTATACCGAAAGAGTAAGGAACTGTTGAAACCCCGTTGGTCGTGGAAGGCAGGAATCTCCATCAAAAATACATTTACGGCCTCGGCGTTTTACGACGTCGAGCGTCCGAACTTTCCCAATATTTGTCCAAGTGCTATAATGGGGCCCGAGGCGGGCAGCCGTGAGCCGCGCGAAAGGCCCTGGGCTAGCCCCGCGACCGACGGAGCGGTTCGCTCCGTCCGTGCTTTACGTCTTGCCCAACCCGATGAGCTGCGCCGAAGGGATTAAGAGTGATTACGGGCCGTGATAAAGCTGGTCCCCTCGTACATATATAAAGAAAGAAAGCACCACGTCGCCACTGCGGACAGAGGTGGGCGCGAGTTCGGTACCCGAGTATCTCCCGACTGCCGAGCGTCGCGACATACACACATAGAAAGTGGTCAGCCAATCGGCGGCTCAACGCAGCTCCCGCACCGCGAGAGCCAGTCCTGAGGCGAAGGAGAAGGACTATCGCACAGTCGCGCAGCCGGAGAGGAAGAGTTGAGAGCCGCAGCGCAGGGAGAGAGAGCAGTCTCTCTCACTCTCGTGCCCCTCGCACGCACCTGTGCATCCAGCGAGCAGCAGCCGCAGCCAGCAGCACCGCAGCGGCGCAGTCGATTTCGCTCTTCCCTATAGCTCCCGAGACTTTTTTTCGCACGCCTCTCTCGGCCATCCCCGAGCCCGTCCCGCGGCTCCTCTTCGCTCTCGTCGCGCGCCGGACACACAGCGGCCAACATGAAGACCCTCGCACTCTGCATCCTGGCCGTCGCCTCCGGTGAGTCTCTCTCCACAGCCACATAACGATCCGCCCTTTTGTCCGCGGCCCCCCGCGCCGATCGGCCCCGCTAAAGAATGCGCGCGGGACGCGACAGCCACTTTTCTCTCGGAATGCACATCGCGTGCAGCGGCGGCAGCTCGCCGTGAAAGTCGCGCTACCCGCGCCACTTTATATGCGTTCGCGCGACCGCGCCGATTTCCGCGCCTCCTCGACTCTGCGTGCGCCGTATCGTAATCCGTGCGTCTTCCCTTTTTTTGTTTCACTTTTGGGGAGGCGGAAAAGGCGAGCAAGCTCCTTCGGCCGCTCGGCGAGGGAATTACGCGTGCGATTCGAGCCGGACGCGTGGACTACTTATGTATTGATAGCTAACGCGTCGACGGCGAGTGACCACGCGCCCGCGCTGCACCTTCACTTTCCACTTTACTGTTACGATTTGATTTACCGCCGCACAATGTGCCACCTTTTAGATTTAACGCGACGCTAATCGGCCTGCTTATCTCGACGCGCCGCAGCCACTTTTTTCTCGATGCGCCTTTCCCTACATAATCGTCTATTGCGTTCCACGTTTCTTCTCGGAGCGACCTGCGTAGGGCGAAAGTGTCTGGATTTTTTTTAACGTTCTGATCGACGATCCCTTGGTGCATCGCGTGCACGCGTTACGAACTTAATGAGAAGTGAAATTTTAAAATATTGAGGAAAAAGAATAATGAAAGTTTAAATTGATTCGAGTTAAAAACTTTCTTTTATTGTCATTGCTCTCGTAAATCAGTCATCATTTTCGACATATCCCAATTTAACACATGCATTACGCTTCCAACGTCTGACTAAAAAAAATATATAAACTGTCGAAAACGTAAGCTTTTTACTTTCACTAATACTGGGTGTTACCGCATTATTCATTCTGAAATTAAGCATATTATCAAAAATTTATTCTTAAAAGAACCTGTCACTGAAAAAACTAGAATAATATTATATTTTTTCCTTATCATTCCTTACGTGAGTTCTTTTGGCAAAGTCCAAAAATTGTGTATTTTACGTTGATCCAAAACACGCGCAAGCCTCAAGCTATATTTCAAAATCAATTATAAATTAGCGGTATTATGTATGCAAATTTCATAAGAGCAGGTTTCTTTTAAAATACTTTTTTCTTGATCGAATTTCTTATACCAGTTTACCGATAGAACCTCCGATCTTTGAATCAAACGCAATACTGTACATTATGCGCCAAGATAATCGTCGCTGCAGTTCACTCACACTAATAAAATTCATTAAAAAAAAGTGGTCGGCGCACCTTTTGCGATTGAAAAAGTCCCATCTGACCTTGAAATTCAAACTATTTATTACAAGGTCGCGAGGATGGTCAGATATTTTTCTTTTTTTAAAAAAAGTTCACATTTCCAAATATAACTATGACCTTTTAAACGGATTACCAGACGCGTTCAATATGAGAAAGTTCGTATTCTTTTAATTTATGCAATTTTTGTATCGCGGTATAATAAACGTTGCGTAAACAATATACAAGTTATTATTTCTAATCTATTATTTCCATTTTTACACCTAGCGGTGTAAAACTCATTGAGCAATGATAGCAGAAATTATCTCGATGATGTAAAATCATTTTATCATTAAATTTATGTAATCAAAAATCTGCTTTGCACTTCTGTCTTTTTGCTCGATACAGAGTATAGCTTTGCGAGATCTTTGCACTAATTATGAAACGCCATCGCGCAACAATGATTCCCATGTATTTCGTAATCGAACGTGATATGCAGGTTCTTACTCGTCACAACAATCGCAAAGAATCGCTCGCTCTTTTCTTCAGTCTCTATCGTCAAAAAACTTTCGTTCGCCGCCCTACATTGACCGCCTCGCTATAAGGAAATTCGCCCATCAAATTGAACGGAAATCGTTTCCTCGAATAAAATAAAAAAATGTATAGGTCGCTAATTTAATGTGGATTCAATGTCAAAACGATTAGAAATCATTTAGAATGTTTTGCACACGCGTGCGAGAATCTCTCGCGCTTTCTCGGCAAAAGCCTCGGAATTTCTCTCCTAGGCGCGCAACGCAGTCATCGTCTGCGTCGGCTAATTTTCTAAAAGCGCCTGTAACCGCTCGTTTCACAACGCGCCACATGAAATTAGTCGCGGCGCTTAAGATGAACTTGGCGTTTTGCTTGCAGTCGCCGCTCAGTCCAGCAAGAACCAGCAGGACCAGAAGAAGGAGGAGGAATTCAAGTGCCCCGAGGGCCAGGGGAACGGCAATTTCGCGGACCCGGCGACTTGCAGAAGATTTTATCAGGCAAGTCGCAATATTATTTTGTTGCATCGCTCGAAATACGGAGAATTTCACTCGCGTTTTTCTCCTTCTTTAGAGCGACTCATTTATTTTAAGCGAACAAATATAAAAATGACCTTTTTACTGGCTGCGTAGTGCGTCGATGGTTATCCCTACTTGAACCGGTGCCCCTCCGGGCTCCACTTCGATGACATCAACAAGTTCTGCACTTTCAAGAACGAGGCCCGCTGTGGCCCTATTGCAACCAGTGCGTATTTTTTCATAGTGTCCTTTATTTATTTGTAAACAATGTAACGGAGTATTACCTTATTTGACTTTTTTGCAGCACCGGCGCCAATCACCGAACCGCCAACCGATCTTGCAGAGCGATGCGACACGTCAAAGTGCCAACTTCCTTACTGCTTCTGTTCTCGCGACGGCACAATTATTCCCGGTGGCCTGAAACCACAAGACGTAAGTAAATGTTGACAAATTTAGGCGCTTTAATTAAAAGATAACTTTTTTATAAAATATGAAACTGATATTTTAGACTCCGCAAATGATCTTGATGACGTTCGATGGAGCTGTAAATCACAATAACATAGTTAACTATCAAAAAATCTTCAATGGCAGACTGAACCCAAACCAGTGCCCGCTAAGGGGAACCTTCTTCATCTCTCACGAATACTGTAACTATAACATGGTACAAGGCCTTGCTCACGACGGCCACGAAATTGCCACAGAGACCATCTCGTAAGTAATTTAGAATAATAACGTCCGGCTGAGCGCAGTGACTTTACTTTGTTCAGTAGTTGCAGTTGAAGTATTCAGACGTTTTAGTAGAAAAGTACTAGACGTCCATCAGGCGGTTCCCAAAATCTCACACTTATCGATTTTCAGATTACAAAAAGGATTGGAGGACAAGGACTACGACGATTGGGTGAGCGAGATGATCGGCATGCGGGAGATTCTGAAGAACTTCAGCAACATCTCGAGCAGTGAGGTGGTCGGCATGCGCGCGCCTTATTTAAAACCAGGTCGCAATACTCAGTACAAAGTAATGGAAGACTACGGCTACATATACGACAGCAGTATCGGCATCTCGCCGAGCAAAACGCCCATCTGGCCATATACGCTCGATTATAAAATACCTCACGAGTGCAAAGCCGGCACTTGCCCCACTAAGTCCTTCCCCGGTACGTACTAGCTCTTTATTAAATCGAGAGAGTCGCTCCAGCGAAAAGGCGTTCATGTGAATCATGCTCATTTGCCGTTATGCCCGCAGGTGTCTGGGAAATTCCTCTGAACGCTCACTACGTTGAGACCTATGAGGGCGGCCACTGCCCGTATCTGGACCAGTGCGTGCTCCACAGCCACGATGCCGACGAGGTCTTCGAGTGGTTGCAGGAGGACTTCAGCCGATATTACGACCAGAACCGCGCACCCTACATGATGCCCTTCCATACGAACTGGTTCCAGATTAAGGAACTCGAGCGCGGACTTGCTAAGTTCTTGGACTGGGCTACCACTCTGTGAGTACAATTTTATCGAGCTGGCTTAAGCGAGGTCATTTGATTATTAATTTTTGTACTTCCTTCAACATTTTTACTTTGATTTTTAGTCCCGACGTGTACTTTGTCACCGTCACACAAGCTTTAACTTGGATCACAGACCCGACGCCCATCAGCGGTCTGACCAACTTTGATGGCTGGTCTTGCAAGAAGAAGGAAAATGTTCCTGAACCAGCATGCAACAATCCTAATAAATGTGCTCTTGACTTTAAGGCACCCGACACTAATATTTCTACTATTAGGTAAGTTATTTAATTTATAGCATTCATTTTAAATTAATTTAAGTTATAGCATTTTTTCTTAATATTTATTTTTAATTTCCTGATAAATACTAATAAACTTACTTTTTTCAGGTATATGGAAACTTGCACAGAGTGCCCAAACAAATACCCCTGGTTGGATGATGCCAAAGGCACTGGCCGTTTGAATGACAAATACAACGTTGAAAGAAAATAATTTGTCATCAGTAAGATACAAAATGGAATTTTCGATTCCAAGAATCGACTTCAAAACTTTCTCTGCTACTTAAATACTGCTGCCAGTTTTGAATGCTACGCAGGACAAAAAAGTTAAGACTCGTGAAATTAAAGTAAAGACAATTTTTTATTCAAATAGACTCTTACTGTTGTAGTTGCAAGTATTATGAGATATCAAATCTCATCAGAAATTTCCCCTTTTTATAAAAATCAAATGATATTTTTGTTATTGAAATAATGTATGAATTGTACTTATTATGAATGTGTGATTATTTCAAATGTTGTTGAAGATGTATTGCTAAAAAAGGCAAGTATGAAAGATCAAAAAATACAGATAAAAATACAAAAATTAAAAAACGAGTTGTTGTTTTATTTTTATATTAAAGTTAAAAAGTCATAAATAATATTACGAAATAATGTACGAATTTAACAAATACATAATACCTAATTAATATTATTGTGGTGAATCTAAAA
Organism: Eurytoma adleriae; assembly: GCA_900480045.1. Classification (NCBI taxonomy): domain Eukaryota; kingdom Metazoa; phylum Arthropoda; class Insecta; order Hymenoptera; family Eurytomidae; genus Eurytoma; species Eurytoma adleriae. Next base: position 22,147 of record UXGC01000428.1, read on the forward strand.
GCTCTGGATGTTTTTTAAGCTCTTCATGGATTCTTTTTTCAATATTTGGTAAAGTAACGTGATCTGCAGATATATTAAAACTAACATACACTGGTTTTCCTGACTTCCTTGAAAGCCTAGTGGCAAGATTAGTGGATACTTCGTCAGCAATGGGTCCCAAAATTTTAGTAGAAATAGGTTTTTTTGGTTCATTATCCATTGTGAAAGCCAGTGCCAAGTCTTTCATATTCTGCTCATTATAATCGCCAATCCACAGGTACAAACTGTTTTCCATTTTCATAATTTGACAATGCATTCTAACCTCACCAACTTGATCGTGGAAATTATGAAATTGAAAACTGCAGGGCAGAAGTTTTAGATCCTCAGTTGTTGCCATTGTTTCCAGTGTCAAACTTTCTAACTGTTCTAAAAGAAAAAAAGAAAATATAAACAATAAGTCATCATGTTAAAAAACAATTACGATGACCGCGCGAAAATTCATACTAACTTGCTGACAAAATCAAAGTAACGAATACTACATTATCGGTCGAGTTATAAAGTGTATACTCGTATATAGTACATATATGTATGTACGCATAACGCAAGGAGAGAAAATAATTTTTTCGTTCGTCTCGCCCAATCCGCAGCCACAAAAAGAGAAGAACACGTGTGATCCCTCGCAACTGACGTGGCTGGGGAGCTCTTTTTTTTTTAAATTTTTTAAATTGTTTTCTTTGTTGAATCGAACTAGTGTATAATTGAAAATTAATCAAATAGGTAAATAGATATGGAAAAACTGAATGATTGAATTTGTATTAGAAGAATAGCATAGTATTTGCAATAGAAGCAGTAAGTAGAAAAATGTAGACATCGCTAGACGCAAAGGGATGAATAAATCGAAGAAACTGGAAAAAAATGTGTAAACTATGCGTCGACTGCGCGTTTGCATTGAGCCATCGGCCGGAACTGGGCGAATCGTTTGCTTATCCGGCGCGAGCGAGCGGCGAGACAGAAGCGTCCTCTCCAGCCGGTACTCGAAAGAGTCCGGAGAATTCGGCCGTTCGCCCGGTTCGGCCGAGTTCGGCTTCCGTCGGTCCGTCGAGGCGTTCTGCGGCGTTGAATCGTTGATCCAAGCGGTGGCTGTCGAGTGTCGAACCCGTTGGGCGCGCTGCCTGTCTCCGACCGCTAGCTCGACTCGCGGCCAGCTCCCCCGCTAGGCCGTGCATGGCAGCCGTCTCTTTTGCGTTCTCTCTTCTCTCCTTATAACGTCGCGGCGGTAAGGCGCATGCGCCCGCGACAGATCCGTGCTCTTCTGGTTAGAGTATCCATTTTGATCACATGTGAGTATCCCGAGCTGTTCTCCGATTTCGCCGGAAAATTTGCGAGCTCGCCCTCCGAAGGCGCCCGCTGGCTGAGCCAACGATTTTCCAACGCGTCCGCTGGTTCGTATCGCGTGGGGAGGTGCGGGCTCCGGGGGCCGCGCCGAGAACTCGCTGCACGCTTCGGCGCAGAGGCTCGGACTGGCGGCCGCGCGCGCGCGCACGCCGACCCCCGACAATAATACGGCCTCCCGGCACCGGACTCCTGGTGGAGCGGCTCCGTCGTGTGGTTCCCCGCGTCCAGCCACGACTCCCGGGCCCAGCGCCCAGTCGCGAGGAGGCCGCTCCGAGACGGGGTACCGCAAGCGCGACACGCATACACGCGCACACACAATCACACACGCACTCGTGGGTTCTACTGCGCTTACACACGCGCGCTCCGATCGGCGCTCCTCCAGCAGAGAGAGCGAACACGCCGCCGTGTGTCGAACCCGAATTGTTGGTTAGCTCGTTTGTGCTCCGACTTTCTCCACGAATTTTTCGCCTCCTCCTCGGCTTCTCGGTAATTTTTCACCGGTTCACTCTGCTCCGTTTCTGTTTTTACGCGTATAGTGATTTTCGCGACGGTAGCTTGCAAAAATTGCAACTTGGGTGCCCTAGCGTGTTGCTCGCGTGTGCCACATGGTCACTTGTGCCTCCTCGTGTACTTAGCATTTTCGTTGTCACGTCGCTAAATAATGCGCTCGCAAGTTGCATTCGAGCTTACAAAATCGCGTTTTTCATCAATTTTAATAGACTTGTACCATTTTTTTATTTTTTTTCTTCATTTATTATTTTTACCTATTAGACATTATTTACACCTTTTTGGAGTAAATACTTTACAGTTGCAAATGTTGCATGCTTTTTTTATTTCTAGTTTCACTACATTTTTTATTGATCTTTGATTGAATATTTTATTACTCTTGAAATTAATAGTTTTTTTGTTTTAACATAGAGTTCCCAAAATCAGCCATGGCAGACATCGAAGATACTCATTTCGAGACTGGAGACTCTGGTGCTTCAGTCACATACCCCATGCAATGTTCCGCATTGCGTAAGAACGGTTTTGTCATGCTGAAATCCAGACCATGCAAGATTGTGGAAATGTCCACTTCAAAGACTGGAAAGCACGGTCATGCTAAGGTCCATCTTGTAGGTATCGACATCTTTTCTTCCAAGAAGTATGAAGATATTTGTCCTTCCACACACAATATGGATGTACCATTTGTCAAGAGAGAGGACTATCAGGTATGTTAATTTACTCTACTTGTTGTAATTAATAATTTTTTATACAAGATTAGTAAAAATATAATTGTTTCAATGTAGCTGACAGACATATCTGATGATGGATACTTGTGCTTGATGGCTGATAACGGGGACTTGCGTGAAGATCTCAAAATACCTGATGGAGAATTGGGTGCTCAACTACGTGCTGACTTTGATGCTGGAAAAGAGCTACTTGTAAGTTTAAAAAACAAATTTTCTAGTTTCATTTTACAGAAATGCAAAATAAAATATGAAATTTAGGACTTTTCTCATTATATATTAACATTGGTATTTATTCCCTTTGTTCTGTTCTAGTGCACAGTGCTAAAGGCCTGCAACGAGGAAGTAGTAATTGCTATCAAAACCAACACTGCCCTCGACAAATAATTGTGTTCAATTTGAACAGTACACCAACCTCAATACCTGCTTAGCCAATCGACACCTTATCATTGGTAAAAAAAGGAAAAAAGAGTCAACAATTTCAACCAGCAGTAACTCGACAGCGGAGTAAAAGCATCTTTTTATCAAAGTAATACCTACTTACTTTCTTAATATTATCTGAAAGGAAAAACCCATAACGTTACAGTTTCTAAGCATTGTAAGTGGGGACTGGGTTTATGAAAAAGTGTGCATCCCAGTTTTAGAAACTACACACAAAAAACACACGTTGTTTGTTATACAAGAGATATAGCGACGACTTTTCATCGAAGGGTTGAATGAAAATAAAAAATTGGAGAAAGCCTTTACACATCCATCTTTTTTTCTTTTTGTTAATTTCATAATGTTAATAAATTAAAAACAAAATATTGTTGGCTTTACAGTGACAAATTTATAATTTATTATTACACATACTATCAATGCAGATGCTTATGAATAGTTGAGACCGAGAGTAACTGAGTCGACTGCCAAGCGGAACAATTTTTTTTGCAAATGTATGAAATATATGTTTTTATCGAAATGGTGTTTTTGTTCCGTAAATTACTTTATCTTCTATCAAAGTAAGTTTGCAATGGAAAAGCAGAATCTTGTCATCAAATCATTAGCATCTGTAATAATAAGTAACATTTTTTTAACGAACTTTCTAATAAAATGACTCGATGGTATAATGAAAGAATTGTCTTGGTGATTTATACTTAACAATAAACAATTTGATTGCGTTAACATTACCCATCAACACTGAATCTGAATTATTCCACATTAGTGTTGTAAATCATAAGACACAGGTGCCAGAGGAGTAACAGTAAATTCTTGAGAAAATCTTGAACAATTTCCAGGATAGAAACTGTTATCTCAGTATCTCTTTTCTGATCCTTTGGCCTATGTTTTATGAATAACTGTTTCAACAAGTAATCACCAATTTTGAGTAAATTTCGAAAAATTCAAATTTATTCGAATTGAGCACAGACTATGTAAAGTTACCAAAAACAGCACGGTAACAAAAAAAAATTGTAATTGCTTACCTGTAACAGATCATACCTTTTCAATTTCCTCAAAACAGTGTTTATTCTTACTCAAGCATAATAAATGCATGTAGTAGGTGTACGTATAGACCATCAACACATTTCACTTTATGCCTATAACGTGGTAGTATTTGAAGAGAATAGATAAGTTTTTTTTAATTATCTGTCTAGTTTGTATAAAAATCGAAAAATAAGAAAAAAATTCTCGTTTCTTAATTTGTTTTAAAAAATGATTCAAATATTAAGATGCCTCCCCTACAATTTATAATTACAAGGAAAATGTCCTATCCTATAATGCTTTGATAACAAGTACGCGTTTTTATAACTCCTGTGTGATTCTTTCACGTACTACTTTATAATTTTATCAGTTGTTTACCTTAAAAAAATTGTTCCAAAAGGTATAATCTGTAATATTAAGTATGTATTTTCACGAATGATTTTGATAGTATAAAGATAATTTAAAAAAAAAATTAAAAGTCGAAGATATCATTATTTTTACATTTGAATCTGTAATCATTGCTTGTAACATCAAACGGTAGGCTAAAGAAAATCCCATCATTTTTTATTAAAATAGTCGGATATGTACATAGACTATTCATACTTAAGTGAAGCTACTTGTTTGAAAAAACAGCCCTCTGGTTTCGCTATCGAATTTCTGTAATACGAATTAAGCGGTGTCTCCAACATATTATAAATGAACGTATGTAACGTAAAAGTACCAATCGTGAAGTAAAAAAAATAAACGGCATCTGTACTACGCGCGATCTATATCGAACCAAAATCGTATACGTTTTACGTGCTAAAATACTCCGTTTAATGACTATATAAAGGATAATTATGCGAGATGCCAATGACGTAGCACAACATCAACGTACGAACGCTTTGTTGCTGGAGCATATATTTCCTGAAAAAAAAAGAAAAAATGCAATGCTCAAACTTTTAAGTCACGTTGCTAAAAAAAGTATTCAATCCTTACTGTTTTTTCCTTTTTGTAATAACTAAAATGTGGGACATTTTACGAAAGAAAAAGTGATTGTGGTGCTACCTCGCTTGTCGAATGTATAGTTCTAATATGTCTTATTATAATGATAGAGTAATAATCGACTATGTTTCGATAAAAAAGCTTTGTATTGCCTGTACATTGAAAAAGAAGAAGAAAAGGAATGGTATGTCGAGAATGATATTATAATAAATAAAAAGTTACACATGAAAAAATTTATCGGTCAAAGCATAAAGAATTCAGTGAATAAGCAATGGTATTTTTCTCTAATCAAAATATAAAATAAGAAGCAAAGAACAGGTTGAAAAAGGAAACAAGAATTTTTGTTTTTCAGTCTTGTTCACATTATATCGATAAACATTGAATTGATTACACGCGCTTTGGTAAGGAATTGTTACAATTTATTTACGAAGAAGTAACAATGGATTTAGGAATTTTTAGCAAAGTAGAAATGAATTATCGTTTGATCGAAGGACGAGAATCAATGTCAATTGTGATAGTTCCAGGGTAAAAGTTATAGCGAACGAACGCGTCTCTATGACTCAGCTCAATTCTATGTTCTTCGAAATTAAAATTTTGTTAATGTAAAAATAAAAGTGGCAACGATTAAAATCCTTCATTGAGAAGTAGGTGGCACCAGCGATCTTATACCTACATAAATTATAATGTAGGATGCATTTGAATGTTCAAATAATATTTAATAAATAACAATTGAAATTAAATAAAAAAAATACGGTGCATGTAGTTCTTTCATTGAAGAATTGGAAGAAGCAGTCCTATATGACATTAAGTGAGTGAATAAAAATATTATGATTTTTCTCGGGATAACGAATTTTCGAAAGTCCCTAATGACAAGACTTATTGCCTAACGGAATAAGTGAAAATTGTAATTACTGCAATACACATACAAAGAAACGGTATGTTAGTTATCAATTTAAAATGAATGATTAGCCGAAGCAAATTACTCACTGGAAGCAAATTTGTATACAAAGATAAGCTATAGATGAAATACAATCAATCGAACTTTATTTATAATTAATTCCATTACAATGGATACTGCAACAAATAACATATTTTTGTTAGCACGAGACAGATTCTCTCTGATAAGGCACAGAAATGAACGATAAAAAAGTGAGAGAATCATATGAAGATTTAAGAAAAAGATTCGTTTAGCATCATACTTAAAATTAACCACTGGCAACTTTTCTGTACTAAATCACGCCATTATGATTCATTCGGTTTTATGATTACTATTTCTATTTTTAAAAATCAAATGAAACTCACGTTGATAAGTTTTAAAAAATTTTATCTAAAAATGAATTTATAGTTTAGTAAACATTATTACCATTTTCCATCCTAGGAAAAATAATTATATATAATATACATAGAATTATATACCGTCTTTTTTTCCCAGGTCGTATTCTTGTTAATACAGTCATATTATGTATTTATCAAATATTGTTTAAAATATTATAAGTTTCAAAAACCAACAGATATTATTTTCGCATAAATATATCTAAAAGCTTTTTTTACATATGTACTTCTTAATTTTTTAATAAATCAAAATAAAAATATAATTTGAGTTTGTAATAAATGCGTAAAACTTTCAAAGTAACTTATCTTGTCTTGCATCAAGATTGTACTTTGAAAATTTTTGTAATATTATTAATAAAAAATTAAAATAAAGCAAGGGATTTCGTGGAAAGAAGCGTTATTTGTTCACTCGTTTAAAAAAACATGATTCAACATGTTCACCATTAGCAAAAACAGACCAAAACTCCTTTATGGAATTTTGTAACAAAATGCGTTTTATTAGTAGAAATACATCGGCTAACTACTTTTCGACTGTATAGTCGAACCCAGTACTTGCACTTGTATTTTCAAGAAATTACCGATGTTTGAGCACCTTCAGCAGCTCAATAATAGACTCCTTCTCTTCTTATTTCTCTAGATGTAATAACAAAGTTTAGCGATTTAATGTGCAAGACGCAAGTCGTACTTGATTCGTATCTTTTTCTTTCCATTTTTTTCTAATCACAATCGTAATCAAAGTTCTCTTGCTCTTCTTGAGATCAATTGTTAGCATTTCGCCTTTGTAATGCCGCGGCTAAGTCTTGTCGTAAAGCAGCTTGCTGCCTTTGATCTGCCAATGGCTGAACTGACCTCAAACCATTGACAATGTCCTTGGTTTTACCAAAGTAGATTTCGTTTAAAGTATTTCGTATTTTATTTTCCATATCTTCCACCATGCGACCTATGTTCACAATATGTGGAGAAGTATCGCTTACAGGAGCATCTTGCTCAACCTGAAATATATTAAAAACTTGAAGTTAAATCCATTGATATTTATCCAAAGAGAAATTTCTTTCTATAAAAAATACAAACCTGTCTTGTTAGACTTCCACCAAGATTCATAGTGCCTGAGCCATGTTTATTGGTTTGTAACCAGAGCATTGCAGTAGAAGTAAGTTTGTAATGTGCATATCTGCTTGTAGGTTTGTACTGTACTTCAACAACATGTATAGAATCCCAACATCCTTTAATTTTTTTCGATCCATCTCCAGCTTTCTTTATTAATATAACACCAGCAAAACCATGATCCAAGTCCCATAAATATACAGAAGATACACCACCCTCAAAATACAGTTCTCGATACTGATCAAATGCATGATTGGCATCTATCTCCAACTTTCTTAACCTTTCAGAAGGCATTGAGCCATCTTCCAAAGGAGGATCATAGGTATTACTCCATGGAGATCTGCAAATATCATTTACAATTATATTTATACTTATAAAATGATTAAAAAGATAAAAAAAGTCAATATAATTTTTATTTTACCTGTAAGAATCACCATCTCTATTATAATCACAGAGAAGATAATCCTTTCCGGATTCCTTATCTTTTGCTATTTTTAGTGGCTGATCAACAGATGAGAGTAAGTCTTCGCACAGCGAGGGAACTAAATCGATGAGATCACTAAGATTCTTTTCAATCTTTTGAGGTGGCAGTCTACGCATTAGGTCCAAAGCACAGTCCATTTGTTGCTCCGTCTATAAAGAATGCAATAAAAATTGAAAGAAATTTCAGCTCACTTGTAACAGCAGGTTCATATCAGTTGAAGACACATCATTATCTTCTTGAGCGCCATTTTGACAGATTGATGCAAATAGGTTAAGTACATTTTTGTTTTTTTCTATCAAAATAGAACCTCAAAGTTAAAACTAAAGTCCTGGGAAAGGCACGTCGGAGCAGCGAGGTCAGCGGGATTACGCCGAGCTCGCCGAATGTTTTCTCCGTTCGCAAAAGCAGTGCCGTCGAGAATCAAGTAAAAAGGTGAAGTGGCTTACCATGATACCGTTCACCGTCGTCAAGCGACGACTTTCACGGATCGAAGAGAAGCGAAATCCAAACGGAGCTAGCAAACTGATGAGGTCAGCGAAGCCGCCACGATCACTTTATATTAGGCTCGACGAATTTGTGTACTTGGTCCATTCGTGATTCAACAAAAAAAATGAACATTTAAAGGGTGTGTCGGAGTAAACGACGATTGGCTAGTTGGCTGTACGAGCACCGTGGTAGAAGAATAAATGGACCGACGACCGACTCAACCGACTGTACCACATGACCTGCCTGATTATTTTCAGCGAGTTGCCGAACCAGCCGCTAGGCGGCTCCAGACTGGCCTTTCCCGATTCCCGCGGCAGTACGATAATGTGTACGTGTACCTGTAAACTGCAAACCGCGCGTTATTTAAGAATAAAAATTATTCTTCCAAGAATTAATGTATGCACATGCAATCGTCAGAATTTCGTTTAGAACGTGTCTGACAATTTCAAAAGCTAATCTTTCAAGAAAACGAAACGTACGATTACTGCGCGATTGAATGACTAATATAGCATGCTCGCCGCGAGTCTACAAATTTGACGCACATGGCTCAATTATGAAGTCATCGCTTAGTTCTCCAATCTCCAGTTTCGGAAACTAAAAAGGTGGAGCAGGTCACAGGTGCATCTGCCTACTGGTGTACTGGGAAACGCACTGACAGCCTATACTATAAAGAGCATAATTGTTATGAACGCGCATGCGTCCAAGATTTTAGATATCAAACGAAGTCCATACACGCGCTCAGAATGCTCCGATCTCGCGCTCATCATCGTCCAGTGGCTATATAGCTAGTAAAAAAAGAAGCAGGCGTAGCGCGCTCGTGCTCCTCGTGGTGTATTATGCACAAGTTGGACTTTGGCTTCTCAAATTACTTACCTTCCGTACGGCGCACTCTTTTTTACTTCGGCCCGACGGTGTGCCCGCGGAGCGCCTCAAAGTACCGCTACTACTAGCTCGAGCGTCGCGACGGCTCCTCCTCGCTCTCCATGCTCAGTCGCACTTCGGCGTCCTGACACGCACACGCTCGGTGTGTGCCTCTATGATGCTCTGAGAAGCGAGGAGAAGAATAATAACGCCGATCGCACGGACGCGTGCAAAGTTAGTCAGCACCAACGATGCTTTAACAGGTAAATAATCACTTTATGCCAACTGCAAACTTTCATCTTCATTCAAGGGGTTTTCACTCGGTTTAAAAACCAACCAGAATTTACGATATTTTTCATCGAATCATGGCTTTTCTAACCGTTTTCTAACAGTATTTATTCATTCACATTTGCGATTCGGTGCGAAGCTAATTTATTCAGCGAATGCGAGTTCGACGCCGTTCCTTCTTTTCAATCATGACAGACAAATTTTTCTTATTTACCATAAGACGACCATTACTTATGGAAATTAAAATTCCTCAAGATATGCCATGGAATTTTTTCTCCTTTTTTAACTTATTTTAAAAGTATTACATCATAGAAGATAACAGCTTCGGCATTGATAAAGTTATTCTATAGGACATTAGGACAGTATTTACACATTTTTTTATAAATAATAGTATAAGCATTTAAAATAATTATAAGAATTAATTTTTTATTAGTAAATTAAGGTTAGATTAACAGAAAGCAGTTTTCTTAATGGTAATCTTAATTTTCAATGTTAAATACTCATTGCAGAACAAAATATCAATTTTTCTTTGACAAATTTATATCTGTTTTTCAAATATTTATGTTAAGTAACTTTCCACAAGAGTGTACTTGAACTTTGTACCCTATAATTAACTTTACATGATTCAGAACCAATTATATAAATGTGTACCATTCTCTATATATATTTAAAAAAAATAATAATTGGTTGTATTATTCTTAGATTTATTATATTATTATAAGATCAAATGATTTTCAAATCTTATTATTTTTCAGTTTAATTTTAATATGATTATCAGTATATTATTAATCTTATCTATTTCATCTTTTCAGATAATAAAAGCAATCTACTTTCTGTAACGCACACTAAGTTCAAAGCCTAAAAATGGGATTCTTAGCATCTTTAAAACGTTCTCGCATAGTCCATCTTATGTTTGCTATTACATTTTTTACATCTGGATTGTTTATAAATTTCATGCAATGTATATTATATTTTGGATTAAGGCCTTTCTCAAAATATTGGTACCGTAAAATTAATTACTACCTTTGCTATTCCTTCTACAGTCGTAAGTATAAACTTCAGTTAGCTTTATTATAAAAAATATTAAATGTTTCTAATAAATATATATATACTACTACTGTAATATATAACTATTTACTATTTTAGAATTAGTCTTTATGGCAGAATGGTGGTCAGGTACAGATGTTACTGTGTACATAGATAAGAAAGATTTTGAAAAATATTATGGACATGAACATGGTTACCTTCTAATGAATCACAGTTATGAAATTGATTGGTTGATAGGATGGATGTTTTGTGAAAGAATTCGCATGCTTGGAGTAAGTGGATTGTTAAAAGGAAAAATACTTCTATTTAAGTGTCTCTAAAGATGTAATAATTAAAATTCTGTTTTCAGAATTGTAAAGCTTATGCCAAAAAATCTATTCAGTATATTCCTACTCTTGGCTGGGCATGGAAATTTGCTGAAAGCATTTTCTTAGAACGAAGTTGGGATAAAGATAAAGAAACCATTGGTGCTCAAATTCGAGAATTAGCTGATTATCCAGACACTATGTGGGTGAGTAAGAGTAAATGAAATATTTTCTTTATTTTATTCAGTAAATTAAAAAAAATTTTAAATAAATATTTTTTTAGCTTTTATTGTATGCAGAAGGAACGCGTTTCACGCCTGAAAAGGCTGAAGCTAGTCAAAAATTTGCTAAAGAAAGAGGTTTACCTATACTAAAACACCATCTGACACCTCGAACAAGAGGATTCACAGCTAGTATTCCACACATGAGAGGCAAAGTTGGAGCGATATATGATATTCAATTAGCATTCAAACCATCTGAGCCTATTAAGCCTACCATGACAAATCTTCTGCTTGGAAAAGCAGTTGAAGCGCACATGTACATAAATAGAATACCTCTTGAAAATGTACCAGAAGGAGAGGAAGCTGCAGCACAATGGTTGCACAATATTTACCAAGTAAAGGTAAATTTTAATTTTCTTTAACACTATTTTTGTCATTATAAAAATTATTTAATTATTTACTAATATTGAAAATTATATCCCAGGACCGAATGGCAGAAAGTTTTGAACAAACTGGAGACTTTTTTGCAACAAGCGGTGTGCCTAGAACAGATTCATTTAAATTAGAAAGACGAATATGGTCTTTTGTTAATACTATGTTTTGGGCAGTTGTTGTTCTTGTACCTATGCTATATTACCTTGTTAAGCTTTTACTATCAGGCTCAACAATGTACTTTTCTATTGGTGTTGGAATCATTGTTTTATGTAAGTTTTTCACTTTATTAATTTTTTATTTAAAAAAACTTATTTTCATATAAAAATATAAAATCTTCATTACAGTTTTCTTATTGATGTACAAAACTATTGGGATGTCCGAAATTAGCAAGAGTTCGTCGTACGGCGCTGCAGATAACAAAAAAGTGAAATAAAAAAACGCACTCATTTTTTTAGTGACGCGCAAATTAAATTACATAAAAGTGATAACGATTGTTTTTGATTGCTGCAAGTGATCGTAAATTTTCTAAGACGATTTGTTCGAGGGACATTTGTTACCGTGTTGATTTATGAGACGAGCGACCAAAAAACAGATTGTCAATATTTTTTTTTACATAGCCTATAGAAAAGATACTGTAAGTATAATGATTTTTTGCGATTATAAAATTCACATATTTTTGTGTTGACTTTCTACTTTGTCCGACTTATAAAAAATTGTTATTGTTACAGTAAATGACTGTTTAACTCATAAATCTCCTTAGTTCAAAAATCACTTCACAGTCAGTTTCTTAATTTTCTTCAGACGACACATTATTTCCTTCGTGATGCTTCTCCTTGTATCCCTCAAAAGGACGGGCCAAGTATCTTATCGTCCTTAACTTCCCTCTGGCATCGTAGTATCCATAGTGACCCTTTACAGTACCATCTTTCAGCCTCTCTTCTAATCTAAATTGCCGATTTTGCCTGCGATTAAAAAATTCAAGCATTGCAACAAACATAAATGAAATGAATCGCAAAAGAAAAGTTGATTCTCAAGCAAAAGAAACCTTACCCATCGCCAGTGTCAAAGCCAAATATGTAAGTTTTTGGGCCTTCGTGTCCTTGAATTTGAAATTCAATTCGATCCCCATCGGTGGACAGCTCCAAAGCTTTAGCCGGTAGTTTACCCTTTATCTTTTTCTTGCTGTTTTCTTGGCTTTCCAGCGAGGTCTAAAATGAATCGACTGTTATGTACCATTAAAAAACAGATCCAATCCATCGCTCGTTCAATAAAAGAAAGGCAAAGCAGATAGACCATATAATACCTCGGATTCGCTGTCAGTCTGTTGGAGTGGCGCGTGGTCCCTGACGTACGACGTGCCGGACTGCTGCTCCAGCGTCCTAGACGGTTCGGGCCGGGGCTCTGGCCGGTGATTGTGCGGCAAAAAGTCGGTCTCGCCGTAATCGGTGACGACGGAGTCCGGAGCGGGTGGCACGAGGTACGGTGCCGGCTGCCCGGGCAGCCGGCGCGCGCGCTGGGCCGGTGGGCCGCGCTGCCGCAGCAGCGGCAGCCTTCGGCTCTCCTCGGCGACCTCCACGTCGTGCCTGCGGCGCGGCACCTCCAGGGCCAGCTCGTTGATGCGCCGATAGTCGCGCGGCGTGAAGGCGAACCGCGCGGCCAGCTGCTCCGCCGCCGAAGGGCCCGTCGCGTAGGACAGGCTGCCGCACACGCACTGCGCCAGCAAAAACTTCGGGGGCAAAGCAGAAAATTGGCCGGCATTAAAAATATTGTCGAATTTTTCTCGCCCGGCGTGAAAGCGATCGACGTGTGCCATTGACTTTTCTGAGCGGGGAGAATATAATGGGTTTTTGCCCGCGAGGCCCGTCCAGGTTGAGACGAGCTAGCCGCGGCCGCTCGAGCGAGACAAATAGGGCCTACATAACTGGTGGAGTCTGACGTTTTTTGCAGTGTCAAGAGAAAGCCTTGACGTACGGCCGACCGCGGCACTTGGGAAAGGGAATTTTCAAGAGATACGATCCAGAGCTTCTTTTTTTATACAATCTAGCGTCTGTTGTACGGCCTGGCTGAAGGCATGCGTTAAGTTTCGTGCAATTTTTAAGTATTTTTCACGAAAAAAAGGTTCTTTTTTGTACCGATTGCGAGGAAAGAAATGCTCGAACGAATTGAGGTTGGCGTTAAATCAATATATTTCCACGGTCAAAGTGCTGATTACACAGCGACAAAATAGTTGGTTGCTTCAATGAAAATACACATCTTTAAGAGTTTCAGCTTCAACCGAAAATCTTGAGTGCTTTTACTCATTTAAAATCTTGAAACCATAAGAGTTCAATTATTGAATGTTAGTAAAACATGAATACGCGTGTGCTAAACATTTGAGTAATTAACATGCTGACAGCGAATCTTGAATTCTTATGAAGTATCTTTGCACTTACGAATAAATGAACCAAGAGGCGCGGTAGCGCCTCAAGGCAAGTTATTTAATACACCATTCGCAGATAATGAATAAAGTTATCCAGATTTAAGTAAGTTATGTAAATTTTTAAAAAGAAATAACGACGTAAAATAATTTACATAATTTTCGCTACATTTAAACGGAAATAGAAGACTTGTTGAGAAATAACGTATAGATAAGTCTTTTTACAAACGGAAGTACACTTCGAGGCACTTGAAGTAATTGTACGAAAGAAAAACACAATAATTTTATCTTTAAACGGATGCCCTAACGACTGTGATTGGCAGAAATTTTTTAGGCACCTGGTTTAATCTTGTTTTAAAGCTCTGCTGAATCATTGGTGATTTAAATGACTTGAGAAATGTCATTACCCGGTTCACTTGATATTTAGAGTTTTTATTTGTAATCGTCAAAATTGCTGACGGAATACCTATTGCAATAAAATTGCTCACCTCACTGTAACGCGAGTCAAGGCAACTAATTATGGAACGACACAGAACAGCACGCGTCACGCAACGGCACTTTAAACATTGAATTTGGTATAATTTACTGCGGCGTTTGAAATGTACTTGTATTTTGCACTATACAGAGTTCACTCGATGGTAATTAATAATTAAAAAAATATTACAAGAATGTTTATGATTTAAGTGTTCAAACGTAACTAATCGCCATTCCGACCTGTATCAGTATGGGCAATTGATTAAAGAAGAAACAAATTTTAAAAAAGATATTCAATATTTATTCGACGCGATGATGTAGAATTGCCGTTGCAAATTTGTAAAAATTAATTAATTCACTACAGCTAGCACTTGAAAAGAAAGTTTAATCTAAAATAAATGAAAAGGTTTTATTTAACACTAATCACAGATTAATCTAATTTATTTGAAATTATTAACTATTAATAAAAAAATCGCGAAGGAAATTTTAAAACATATGCAAAATTCATAACTTACTATTAATCTTGAGCACATGGCCGTCTCTTCGGTTGAATGGCCCGTTTAAAACTGAGCTATCGATTCTTTGATATGCATGCTTGAACGATTTCCTCTGTGTACCTGCTCTTTCTTTCCCCCATCTCAAGTCCTTTCAATGCAACTATCTTAAGACATAGGGTCATTCTTATCCTTTTTCATTAACTTTTTGCCACCTAAATATACGCGCAATCGTCGTTTACGAAAAATCGACCACTAATAGCTTAATTTCAAAGTTCGCTAGAACAAATAATGGGACCTACATTATTTGTATCTTGTGTTTTTACTCTTTCATTGCATAAGTGAAACGTATTTTGCTTAATAAATTCAAAAACTTTTAATAAAGCAATTAAAGTTCTAAAAAATAATAATGATATTTTAAGAAATTTTATTAAATCTCTTAAACTATTATTTATGTAATTTCGAAAATTACATAATACTAACTTTTTGTATGTCAAAAGTTAGTAATTTCTAAAGTTATATAAAATTAAAGCTTTTTATATTTTTTTATTTATACCCGAAATGAACGGTTCGATAAAAATTACTATGTTTTTAGTGATCTTGGGAGCATGTAATCTGGTTCATAAAAATAATTGCTAACCAACATTTTAAAAAATACTCAAAAAATTGTAATGTTTCACCATATTTATAGTAATTTTTATGAAATTTTTAGTAATGTTACCAAAAACGTCAGTTGATTCGAATATTACTAACAACATAATTTTCTGAAAAAATGAGTAATTTCCACTGAACCATTCTCTCCATGTAAGTATATATTTTACGTTTTACTGACGTGCTTCACAAATCAATTTTTAATTTCTATAAACTACCGTCGTTTAATCAAAAAGGAAATTTTACAAGTATTTTTCTTTTGCGTTATTTTTTTCTATTATTAGATTTTTAGAAGCGGAAGGACAGCTCTTCTTGAACTTCCTGATGCGGACAGGATTGGAGTGCTTGACAAAAGAGGGTAGAATATACAATGACTTCTGTCAGTTGTCTATCCACTTTACGTGTGCTGCAGTTAAGTGATTTTGTGCGGAAATGTCGATTTCAAAAAAAGTCAAACGCATACGTGCTTCGCACATATCTCTTAGCAATTCATATATAAAAGGATCTCGTTTCGGTCGTCCATTCGTATGATAGATTCGCGTTGCAGCGTGCGTTGCAGTGAATAGATATTCATTAGTTTTATTTAATTTTTCTTAATCATGAAATTTCCAATTTTTTTCATTCATCACTGCTTTTTATTTTCGGTCCTACACGAAACACTGGTAATGCGATTTTTCAATTTTAAAATATTATCACGCAGGCAGCATATTTTTTTTTAATTTATTTAAAATGCGAAAATTAAAATAGTAGTTTGACGTTTTTAATCTCGATTGAATTAAAAAAAATGTTTAGCATTTGCTAATAGAAATTTAGAAAAAGGAATGATTTCACAGAGTTTGAAGTGTCGCACTGGGAACCAGCAGAGCGACGACCAGTTCCAGAAGATCATGCAGGTCTGTCGGCGCAGGTACTTGGGATACGACCGGGAGAACGGCGGTGGCCGAGACTACAACGGCCGCGACACCGACTCGCAGGAGTCGTCGGACTCGCGGTCCGAGGAGGATCTGCTAGACGGCAAGTTCCTCAAGTCCGCCGGCTCCGGCCGCGGGTACAACAAGAACAGCGAAAAAATGTCCGGGCGCTACGATTACTCGGGCCCCTCGTCGAGTCCCAGGAATGCAACGCGCCAGTTCTCCAGTCGCAACTGGAGCGGAAGGTCCGGCTCGTCCGGATCGTCCGGCAACGGCAACGGGTCACCCTACGGCGACGGACAGTCGAGTTCCGGTAGGCGAAACATGAACAACGCCGGCCAAAGCGACAACGACTACTCCAACAGGTACAACGGCAATCGCAACAATTACAATGCTAACAGCAACGATGACAACGGCAACAACGACGGAGGACGAGAGCAAGCCGTAAGATGCTTTCATAATTTCGATAAAACGTCCACAGTTATACATCGTCGCTCCTAACGAAGAAAAGCACATATATTTCACGTTCTCCGCGAAGAAAAGCACATTTCTTCGTTCCCCGCGAAGAAATAGTGTATTACACATCTATAGGGAGGAAAAGCGAAGAATGTCTCAAACCGCATGTAAATTGTCATCCGAGGCGAAACCGAGGGCAAAACAACATGCGATTTAAGGCTTTCTTTATTTACTCCCGTGATGTTGTGTATAATACTATTTTTTTTGTATAGCAAGGCCGAAAGGACAACCTTTGCGATCGGGCGCTGGGAGCGAAAGTGGTACATTCACCCCGCTAGGCAAAGAAACACATTTCGCAAGTTCCCCGCGAAGAAAAGTACATTTCGCGATTCCCCACGAAGAAAAGCACATTTCACGCAAGACTCCAGTGAAAAAAAGGACATTTCGTGAGCTTCCCCCTTGAACAGCACACATTGTTAAAAAATTTTAAACGTTTTAAAACCGTTTAATAAACGTCCTCCCGCATGAAAAAAAATTGAAAATTCTCAAATGTGCTTTTTTTTCACGACAAAATCCGAAAAGTATGTTTTTCTTTGCGACAAAGTTCTGAAAAGTGCTTTTCTTTGTGGCAGATTTTAATGGTGCTGTTCTTCATCGGAAAAAAGTAAATTTGCTTTTCTTGTAATTTTTTTCCTTGCACAATAATTTCATAATGACAGTGATAAGCCATTCAAATACATAGCAATTTATCAGATTTTTTAATGTTTCACATTGAAAAAAAATATTTTAAAATTTTCAAATTTTTAAGATTTCTAATTTGTAGTTTGAACATGTCTGTTGCAGTGCGTTGTCCAGTGCTTTTTCAATGAACTTAATTTGGTAAGAGTAAACTTACTAGCTGCGATTGATTGTTAAATTAATTGATCAACGAGCTTTCAGGTTGATCAAAGGGGTTTCCCAGAAAGATCAGCGGTTATAGGTATAATGACGCAAAATCTTCAAGACCCGGAACTGCGAGATTTCGTCGAGGAATCCGTAATAGAGTGTTATCATTATTTGAATAATAGTGGCCGACAAGAGAAATGTCAGTTTTCGCAAAATTTGCTATCCTGTTTAGCCGAAAAAGGCAGCGAGGTATGTAACAAAGCAAATCGCATTCCAGTCGAGTTTAGACATTCACTTAAAATGACGTGAAGCATCAAAATCTTTGAAAAAGACTTTTGCATTTTTAGAGATGTGAGGACTGGGATGACGAGTAACTCTAAATATTAGAAAAGAAAAGCTGGTTCGATTCGATGCTCGACAAATATTAGAAAAGAAAAGTCGAGTACGCGACTTTTACGAGTATTTTATAATTTAAGTATATTTGATTGTAAGATTTATGTACATTTTAACAAAACCTATGTAAAAATTAAAAATACAGAGTTTCGTAGCGTTATTTTACAGTTTTATACAAAGGCACTACCTACCTTATATCAAGTGCATGCATTTTTAACAAATTACAAAGTATCGAATTTTTAAAATAATTATCCAAGAGCTTAATACTTAATACTTTTATGAAGTACAGTGAAAATAAATCACTTTCGTTTCTTCAAGTTTTCGAAGCGCTTCATTAAATCGTCAAAATCAATATCGTCGTTATCACCCGATGCATTCGCTGGTGGCTCATTACTATCGGTAGGAACAGCAGGTAAATCCGGCAAATTGAAATCATTCATGTGCATTTTGGAACGTGGCTGAGGTTTTGGTTTTTGATCAGACTGTAAATATAATTAAATTATAGAATTTATAAGAGTTGAATGTAATCTAGAAAATGTATTATATTTGTATCATTACTTGTTTGTTTAAATCAGGAGGGAATGATGATCCATAAGGTGGTGGTAAGTCCTCTTCCTATGAGCAATATAAACATGCGGCTTTAATTCAAAAATTTTATAAGAATTATAAAAAAATTTTACTTACAGGCTTATTTGAATTGGCATTGTCAAGAGGAATATTATAAGAAAGTGCAACAGGATTAAAGTGATTGTTTTCATCTTTTTCTGCTGAGTTAGAAGAAGTTGGTACTGTGAAACCCATTGGTTGAGTAGAACCACCGCTTACATTATTCAGAGGTAAATTTGGAAATGGTTGCTGAGGAAAACCTATGAATCCAACTGGTTGTGGAGCTCCACCACTAGCTTGATCCAAATTGTTAGTTGTTTGTCCATTATTTCCTATATCAATTAACATGGCGTCTTGACCTTCAGCCATGATTTGAGGATCGGGTTCATATTCAACATTATAAATTTTTGCTATTTCTATTAGGTACTTTTCTACTAATAACTTTGATGGTGATTGAACACTCATTTTATGCTTTAACTTTTCAGATATTGTTTGCAATGCTTCTTCTCTGCAAGCATCTGCATACTGTCTTCCGTATTTTGAAGTTAAGATATCTGAAATAACTTTCATCTCTTGCACATCAGTCTGTAAGCGTGGCGCAGCCCAAATAATGGTAGATATTGCTTCGGACAATCCATCATCCAAAGTTCTATATTAAACAAATAAATTAGTATTAAATTATGTTTACAACATCAATAAAAATTTAATAATAAAATAAAAAATCTTGTTGAGTAATTTAAACTTACTTCATTTGTTGAATAAGTCCAAATCGCGCAAGTAGGAGATCGCAATACATCTCCAAGAGTTCCATAGCTTCAACCATGTAATCTTCTCTTATAATGTGTTCAACCCTTATTCTTGCCCTTTCTACTTTACCTGCAGCAATGTAATCAGCTATTTCTTTTCTTGCTTTTTGTGCTAATTCAGTCTTCTTTTTTTCCAAAAGTTTCAATCTATTGATGGCTAACCTAAGGTGTGTTTTTAGTTTTGTATAATTTGGCCCACTTGAAAACATTCTGCTGCTTGAAATGTACTGAGTAATTCAGACGTAGCTCCTCTTCTTAATATTTTAATTTTTGCACAAACCGTAACATTAAACTTACTTATCGTTGTTCTTGAAAGTCCGATAACGAGTCAAGAGGAAATTGACAATGAATCACAGTTGAAATTATACGAACATTACGTACCGACGTGTAGTGATGTAGTAAACGTGTATAGTAATCCACTAACACAAACAAAAATTACCTGACCTGCACAGTGCACACTGAGTCACTGACGGCACTGACAGTTCGTATTCCACGGTTCTTTGTTTAATCACAAAATTCCATTTATTCCAGAGCCAACCATTCATTCGCAATTTTTTAGTGATTTTTATAGTCATAAAAATAAGTTTTATATTAATTATTAAATTAATATAAAGTATAAAGATTTTTGTACTTCTTAAAATATAGGTCAAACATAACATAATTTACGGATTAATAATATAGGAAAACACGAAAACGAGAATATTTACGACTTACAATGTAGTAAATAATGAAGATGTTGCAATGAAGTACTTAATTTTGATTTTTTTGTTAATTTATTGTTTTTTTGCCATTATAATGACGAGTATTCTTAAGCCAGTAAAAATAATTTTTTTTAATAAATTATAAATTGCAAATGTATATTTAAATAGATGGAAAAATCTTAAAACTTGTATTTTATCAATAATACATCAACAGATATTATATAGCTATTAATTTAACTCAATAGAAGATTTTTATAATTTAATTTTAAAAATTGAAATTTTTTTAAATTTGTGAAAAAATGTAAAAAAATTACAATGTTTTATTCACTTTATTAAAAATCTACTATTGGTTTAAAATACGAATATTTTTACTTAATAATATTTATACAATAATGCGCATTAATGTTCTTCAGTGCTTGTTTGAAGCAGTAAAATTTTTGAAATATTAAAAATATACATAAAATTATGATACATGTAATACCGATATATTTTTTATTTTCAAATTTATTCTCTAAGTCTAGCCAATCTTTGCGTTAACTCATCTTGTTCTTGACTCACAGCAGTTGATGTACCTATGCTTCCCAGTTGTCCTGATGGAAGTTCCATATTTAACTCCAATCTAAAAAAATTTAAATCATGTATATATTTAATTTGTCATTGATGAATGTGTAATGTATAATGTTATAACATACCCGGCTTCATCTGCTATTTGTTGCATCAAGCTATCAACTTCATTTTGAGGAACATTCGTTGTTGTTGTTTGTGACATAGCATTTTCCATGTATGAACTTTGCACATCTAAATCTTCAAATTGACTTTCAAATTTATCCATTAAACCTGAAATTTTTTCAAGATTCATAGACTTCATAGCTGCATCCATAGCTTTCACAACCCCTGCCATAGATTGCGTAACTTTTCTCGTTGTCAATGCAGTTTGTACTCTGCTGGCTACAGCGTCCACTCTTGCACTCATTCTAAGATAATTGAGGGCTTGGTTTTTCTGTCTGATTGCATTTTCTGCATGAATTTTTGCACCCTCCATATTCCCTTTCTGTATTGCTTTCTTTACCTTGGCTTTTTCCAATTTTTCTTCTTTTTCGCATTTTTTGGAGTTTCGCTCTAACTCCTTAACAGCAAATTTGAGGTTGAAAAGATTTTCTAATTGACAAAGGTGTTAAGAAAAACATATATATTAAATCGTGCTATAAAAGAAAAAACTTAAAAAATGTGAGATCAAAATTTTCTTGTTTTTGTTCGATTTTCTAAATAATTAAAAGGATACTCTCCATCTGAGAGACTGACATGGCTGATTGTTCGGCCCCCGTTGTGCTAACTGTCAAGAAATATTCTCTGAAGAAATAAGATGCACGTTTGCGTCGACGTCGTCGTATTAGATGTTGTCAACTTCGTGAAACCACGATTCCAGGTCGATGTTTTTATAATTATATATTACTGTTCAGGGGTTCTTTATTCAGAAAATCTGTGTGGCGCATTGGTTATTTCTTTCAACGACGTACTTTTCAAACGAATCTGCAATAATAAATTCACAGAAATAAAAGAAAATACTTAAAACTTCAACAGTCATTACATATTAAATAAATTTAAAAAATACCCAGAAATTTATCTGTAGACTAAATATGATTACAAAAATTCCTTCAATCAATATCAATTATCAAATATTAGTCATCACCACTACAGCAGCTCTAACTGCTCTATAAGCTCTTAGCTACGGCTACCATTTACCAAGTTACTAACAGCTGATTGTAGAGTACAGCTTGATCCTGTCAGATGGCGACTCATTGGCGATTTTGGAGGCTCCTCCAGCCAGTCCAGCCCCAGGCAAGGTGCACTTTGCATATATAGATGTTATAAACACTGTAAATCTAAATACCGTAATCTTCAGTGGTATCTCAATGTAAAAGAAGCTTACACGTTTGATGAGTATTAAGTAGCATGAATAGAAGTTTTTTGTTATGAATACGTGGCTATTCAGCCTATAACTCTTCAAGGATTAAAAAAAAAAAGTTTTTTGTTATGATAAAAATGCCTGCCTCAGCTTCAAGCTACCTTTCCATGCACATTTTGTAATCTTCTAGCGTTCATTCAAGTTGCAAAAATCGGATCTTTTGCAAATAGCTATAACAGATGCTTTCATATTTATTAGAATATAAAAGCAAGAACAACCGGTATGTATACATAATTAGTGAACGTACTTTCATATTCGAATTTATAAATTATTCATGCGTGAGTGTGAGCATTATAGAAGTCTCATCGCGTGGTGTATTACAAATGCACATTTTTTATTCTGTCATTTCGTCATTTTGGTAATTAACAACCTAAGAAAACTGGTGCTGTTATTTATTTGGAAAACAGACACATCATACCTTTATTGATTTTTACATTTTTTATAAAACAAGCATGATTGCTTATCTTATTTAATTTGATTTCTTATCAGTGATAATTGCTTTTCTACTTACAGATAATATGTGTACTGCAGCAAAAAAACAGGTAATTCTTTTGGAAAATGAAGTAAAAGCATTTTAATGATTTTCAAATGATTTAGAATATAATTATTCTAGAATTTTAAATATAATCTTGAGTAAAACTGTTTTGTGTACTTAAATAATTAATATTTTTTAGCATAATCATAGCAGAAGTATGGTGCAGACTATTAAAAAATTATTTCTTGAAATTATAAAATGTATTTTTATTCAAGTGCATTGGGTATTTGATTATCTGGTAGATTTTATTTTTGGTCTATGTAATGATGGAAAAGCACAAAAAGTTCCACCAGTGAAAAATAAATTAGTATTAGAAAGTACAATATCCTTAGCTAAAAAAATCAGGTAAATTCATATTTTTATCATTTTTATAATTACTTGTATTTATAAAAATTTCTATTTTCTTTTTTCTACAGAGAAAGGAAGATAACCTCAGAAGAAGTGGTTACAGCTTTTATTGAACGTTGCAAAGAAGTAAATGGACTGGTAAATGCTGTTGTTGAAGACAATTACGAAGATGCAATTAAACGTGCCAAGGAAATTGATAAGATGCTAAAAAATGACATAAGCACAGAAAGTTTGGAAGAAAATACTCCTCTTCTTGGTGTACCATTTACAACTAAAGAAAGTAATGAAGCTAAAGGTAATTATAACAGTAATATCATATCATTAATTAAATATATCTTTAATTTTATCAAATATTGGGTAATTAAAATTTAAAGGTATGCTACATTCAATGGGCACATTAAGTCGCAAAGGACATCGTTCTGAAGAAGATGCAACTGTGATCGAGCATGTAAAAAAGGCTGGAGCAATAATTATTGGTAAAACAAATATTCCTGAACTTAATCAATGGATTGAATCAAGGAATAAAGTTTATGGTCAGACAAACAATCCATACAACACTACTAGATGTGTCGGTGGAAGTAGTGGAGGTGATGCAGCAATCGTTGCTGCATGTGGGGTTCCATTTGCTGTTGGCAGTGACATAGGTGGTTCAATAAGAATACCAGCTGCTTGTAATGGCGTCTTTGGACATAAACCAAGTGAAGGTATATTTTTATAAAGCTGGATAATACATGCTTTTTTTCAATTGAAATAGTAGAAAAAAATAGATAAATTTAAAATTTATGCTTACTACTTAATTATTAATTTTAGGCATGACCTCTTTGAAAGGCATAGGTTTGAGAAGACAAGTATACAGTGATTCTATGGCTGAAGCTGGCCCTATTTGTAAAAAAGCTGAAGATTTAGAATTATTAAGCAAAATAATTTCAGGTCCATTTTTAAAAACTTCTTTAGATACATCTATAAATTTAAAGAATGTAGCAGTTTTCTATCAAGAAAACTCGGGTGACATTAGATCTAGTAAACTTAGTACTGCAGCTTATAATGCTTTAATTAAAGCAGTTAAGCATTTGGAACAAATTACTGGCTCAGCTACTAAAGTAATTATTATTTATTATTCAGTATGTCATTTACATAAAAAATAAATTTTAAATTATTTTATTATTAGATTAAACTTCCGGGTTCAGAATACAGTTATCGTTTGTGGCGTTATTGGATGACTCAAGAAGATGCAGACTTTAAAGCTGATTTAACTAATAATAATGTAATTATTCATTATATAAACGTTTGTAATTATAATTATTATGAGAGAAATTTTACAATGTAATTTTTATTGAATATTAGGGTCGGACAAGTGCTGCAGCAGAATTTAAGAAAATATTAACAGGCAAATGTGATGTCACATTGGCAGCTTTACTAAAATTAATTGATAATGATGTTTTCCCTCAAGAAAATCCTGAATGGGCAATTAACATCACTAATAAAATGAAACAATACTTTATGGTAAGTCATTTGAAATTTAAAATTTAAAAAATAAATAATCCATAATAATACACGTAAATTCATTTAATTTACATTCAATATAGGATAAGTTAGGAGATAATGGTATTTTGTTGTATCCAACATTTAATTCTGCAAGATATCACTATGCACCATTCTTTAGTCCATTTAGTTTTGGATATTGGGGAATCTTTAATGTTTTGAAAGTTCCAGTTTGTCAAGTGCCTATGGGACTAGATGAAAATGGTTTGCCTGTTGGAGTTCAGGTAGATCAATGTTTTATCAATCTAATCTAATTTACAGCTATTACAAAATATAAAATGTTTTCTAAAAATTTTATATTTTCTAGGTGGTAGCAGCTCCAAATAATGATCGATTTTGCCTGGCAATTGCAAAGGAATTAGAAAATGCTTTTGGAGGCTGGGTGCCACCAGTTTAAAGAATATTATTATAACATTTTTCACTTGCAATATTTCATACAACACAAAATTAATTTTTATACTGACGATAATAGTTTACATAAGAAATTTGAAGGTTGTACTGTAGCACGACAAATTTTCTGATGAAAGATAAAATTGTATTCAAAATTTTCTTATTACTTTGAATTTATTAATTTCTAATGAATAATTAAGAAGTTACTTGTACTAGCTTATATTTGAGGGTAACGGAAAGAATGATTGTAAATTTCATAATAACTCTATATTTATTTATTATGTGAAGATTTTATTACATTTTTTAATGAAAAATAAATAATTGCTGAAACTATTACAAAAAATTTATTCATTCAATTTTACTAAATTTAAATTTTTTATCTTTTTTAAGTTTTAACTGTAAAAGGAACGTTCCGAAACTCTCAAATAACTCGCTCGAGCACTCGCGCCAGTTACGCATCATTGGAGAGTAAACGCGCGCGTCCGGTGTCAACCAATGTTAGGGCCAGCTCAACAGAAATGACGGTCACGCAAAAAAAAAAAAATAGCTATACAGCATTAGTCCGCTTTACAGAATTTTCGAGAACATTAATTGTCCAAATTTATGTTTAAACATACTTATTCGCTACTACGATTGTCTCATAATTGTTATTGGTTAGTTGCTTCCTTTAAAGATACAAATGACCTATAGGAAACCTTCATGAGCTTAAGGTCCAACGCGCAAGAAAAACGATATAATTCTGTAACTCTTAGTGAAACATATATAACCTGCACCACAGATTTTTAGTTATCGTACAGTAATAGTAGAGAATGTGGGTGCGTGTGTGTATACATACGTGCATATTCTTGTGATTGTATGTAAAATGGTTTATTTGTATAAGTAACGTTTTTCTGTTGTTCACGGAATCCATTATCCAGACAGGTTCGACATTTGGCAAATCGGCAGATCGCAGTGTTTGTGTTTCTTGTTTGTATTGCCGAATGCAGAATACTTAACCAATTCAGAACTGCGGACTACTTAATAGTTGCTGCGTGCGTTAGCGATTCTTGTAAGTAATTGATACTTAATACTAACAATGATTTCCTAATGTTTCATCTTTTAATATATAATAATATGCACTTAAGAATTGAAAATATTGTTTATTTATTAACTTTTTAAATTTAGGAAACAGTACGATTATTTCAGTTGATAAAACCAACGTAAAAGTTCTTCCATTTTGTTTTCATCTTCAAGAAAGGAATTCAACGTATTTTAATAAAATTAGTTATAAATACTAATTCTTGTAATTAACTTGATATTTACAAATTTATAATGCCACCAAAAAAAAATAAAAAAGGTAAGATATGTTAATTAAAAAAGAGTTTTATATACAGTTCTTTTTTCATTACTGTTATATTTCAAATTATTGCATCATCTACTTGATTCCATTTATCCACGAAAATTTGCAGTACATGTAAATATGTATCTTTTAAAATAATATTATATTTGAAAATAGATGTGAATTATGATTCTAGTATAAACTTAAATATTGCATTATACTGTACATGTGTATACTGCAATACATGGTTTATGATTTATCCTGTTAGCAAGTCAGGTGCAACAGAAATGTCAGGCAATATTCCGGCAAAATAGTGACAGCATCTACTATAATATATAATTTTATATAAATATATAAAAAAAACTGCTAATTTTTATTGCCTAATAATTCTTCAAGGCATGAAAATATTAAACTAGAATGTGCATATTATATTTTAGGCCAAGCTTCTAAAGATTCAAGAGCCGAATCACAATCTGGATCATCTCAAGCATCAAGTCAAAGTTCCTTATCCCAAAGCAGTACTTCTGTAACTAGCGCTCCATCTTCGTCAGCAGTTTCTCAACAATCTGAGCGAAGCAATGATGGTGCAGATCAAAGGAGGGGTAATTTTGATCAAAGAGGAGGAGGAAGAGGTAGAGGAAGAGGCCAAGGGAGAGGCCAAGGGAGAGACCAAGGGAGAGGGCAAGAACGAAGCGACAGAGACCAAGGTGCTAGCGATCCATTCCCAAGTTTACAGCAATCTGCTGCTCCTCCATCAGTATGGGGTAAACAAAAAACTCCGCAAGCATCTTCACAAGTGCCAGTAGTACAAGAGCCCAAAGAAAGGACTCAATCACCACAAGTTACACAATCAGCTCAAAAGCAGCAAGCTCCCACACAAATGGTTCAACAACAACCTAAGCCAGAGTCAAAAACAGTCCCTACTTCATGTCCGCCTCAAGCAGCTGCAACTGAAGCAGTGGTTTCAAAACCAGCACACCAACAGGTATTATTAATGAGTCTGTTGTATATGCTTTTTGGTTTGCTTAGACACTTTCATGATTAATTTATTCAGTTTTTGTTTATAATATATTCAATATGGTCATTCCACTTTATATTAAAATCAAATCTATAATGATAAATATTTAAGTGTTTCAAAATTTCATGCATATCTATTTTTGCATTAAGTTTTGTCAGTACACTTTCATGGTAATTGGCAAATGCAATATAAAGGGTCTTATTCACATTAGTTTATTATGCAATAACCATATTGCAACCTATCTGAAATATTTGTTTATTTTTTCTTGACTCATTGATCAGAATTCAAATTAATGACTTTATCGTTTGCATAAGATGATAGTAATAGATGATAGAAATGATTAGGTACACTTTTAATTTGTTTGTTAATAAAATGAATGGATATATTGTAAATTATTTTTTCAAAGGTTTTAGAAATGTTTGAAGTCAAAGAAAATTATTAATTTTATTAACATAACATATTATTTGCAGTCAAGTAATGTGGAACAAGTAACCGAGAAAATATCATTAATGAATATAGAGGTAAGAACCTTTATAATAGATGATTTTGAACTATTAATATAAATTTTAATATTCAACTTTTATTTATCAAATTTTATAATATTAACATATTTAGGGAATACCTAAAAGGAAAAATCCAGGGAAGGCTGGAACGGAGGGTAGACCTATACAAGTGTTTACAAATATGTTGGCAATTAATTTTGAAAAGAACTTTTGTTCTAATGTCATTCATTATGACTTAGATATACAACCAATATGTCCGAAATATTTAATGAGACCTGCATTTAATGCAGCAAAGAATAAATTATTCCCTAGAAGAAATCCAGCATTTGATGGTAGAAAAAATGTTTTTAGTGGTGGGGATCTTCCAATACCAAATCAGGTAAATATTATAAAAGTACTGTATCATTAATTAACTAAATTAATAACATTAAAAAAAATCTTATACCCAGCAGGCCACAACTGAAGTTACCATTTATAATGAAGATGGCAGAGAAAAAATATTTAAAGTCACAATTAAAAAAGTCAGAGAATTAGATCTTTCGTGGCTTAAATCTGTAAGACCTGGATCTAAAGAAAAAGATCACAGTAGCATACAAGCACTTGACATAATTCTAAGAAATGCTGCTGCATCAAGTTGTATAACAGTAAGTATATATTAGTTATAAAGTATAACATGATAAACAATCATCGAATTTTTATTTTTATCAGGTTGGGCGTTCTTTCTTTTCGCCACCAAAAGACCAAGTCTATTCTTTAGGAGGTGGTATGGATTTGTGGGTTGGATTATTCCAATCCGCTGTTTTAGGATGGAAACCTTTCTTAAATATTGATGGTATTTAGAATAAAATTTATAGGTTTTTAATCCTTGTAAATTTATCATAAAATATTTTTTTTTTATTTAGTTGCACATAAAGGATTTCCTAAACCACAAAACGTAATAAATATAATGAAAACAATTTGTGGTTGCGATGACCAAGAAGGTGGTCATGAAGGTGGCCGACCTCAACAAGGATATGGACGATTTCAAAAATCTGAAGAGTTTACATATAAAACAGTTAATGATTATAGAGAAGATATAAAAAAGTATTTAAAAGGATTAAAAGTTACTATAGAAATCCCAGGACAACCTACATCAAGACGAACTCAACGAGTTAATGATCTAGTTGAATGTCCTGAAAGAAATAATTTTGAACATGACGGACGTACAATAAGTGTCAAAAGTTATTATAAAACTGCAAAAAATTATACAATTAAATATCCTACGATTCATTGTCTGTGGGTAGGAAGTAGAGACAAAAACATTCATGTACCACCAGAAGTAAGTTTATTTTAAAGTAAAAATATTTTGCAAAATAATTTTTTATAAATTTGTTTTACTTATTTATGTAGCTTTGTACAATTGTTGCTGGGCAAGCAGTGCAAAAAAAGTTGGATGAAAATCAGACAGCAAACATGATCAAATATGCTGCAACAGGAACTGACCTTCGCAAACAGAAAATAATGGAAGCAGTAAGTAATTATATTATCATTTTTCTTTTTAACCATTATCAAAACTTATGATTATATTTTTGTTACATTCCAGTTCAATAAAATAGATCGTAATGCAGATTTATGCATGAGAAACGAATTTGGGGTATCTGTCAGTGGGCAATTTGAAAAGGTGAATGCTCGTGTTTTGGAACCACCTAGGTTAACATATCAGAGTGAGAGAGCTGCTATGGTATCAAAAGGAGTTTGGCGGGCAGAGAAATTTACTAAACCTAGTAAACTAATTTCTGATGCTAATACTTGGACTATTTTAAACCTTTGTCCACGAACAAGGGACAATGATCTGTATCCTCTTAGAGATAGACTAAGACAAATTGGTACAAATAAATATTTAACCAAATTTGAAATTAAAAGTTGAACAACTTTACTCAACTTTTTTATTTTTTTTCTCTTTTCATTTTAGGGCAGAACGTTGGTATGCCGATAAGCGATGCAGTTACGCCATTCACACATCTTCAAATAAGAGGAAATAATATAAATCAAGTGCAAAATTATTTCACTGATCAGAAACGAAGAAATATGAAGTTGATTGTTGTTGTAGTGCCAGATGCGAAAGGACCTTACAGTAATATATGAACTAATGTTACATAATTTGTTTGTAAATATATTTATTTTTTATAACAATTTATTTATTTCTTAGGTAAAGTAAAACAAGTTTCTGAACTTAATGTTGGAGTTTTAACTCAGTGTATAAAAAGTTTTACAGTAAAAAGAAAATTGAATGATGCTACAGTAGGAAATATTTTATTAAAAATAAATGCCAAATTAAACGGCGTTAATCACATTTTCGAACAGAAATTCAGGTAATAATAAGTAACATTCGATTTTTAAATTTTGATTCAATATTCATTATAATTTTCAGTCGACCACCATGTTTAACACGTCCATGCATGATAGTTGGTGCAGATGTAACACATCCATCACCTGATGCTACTGAAATACCGTCTATTGCAGCAGTAAGATGGCTTTTTTTAAATTATTAATTAGATTTAGATATTTAATTCAATCAATTTTTTTTGGTAGGTTGCTGCAAGTCATGATCCAAATGCTTTTCAATACAATGTTGAAATAAGATTGCAGCCAGCAAGAGAAGAGGTAATACGTGATCTAAAAGAAATCATGATCATACAATTGAGATACTTTTATACTAAAACTAATTTCCGGCCAGAAAGAATAATTTTCTACAGGTAAATTTTATACTGAGAATGCTTTTTAAATTCAATATTTTAGATAAATGTGATATATTAATACCGTTTTTTAGTGTGTCAATTCGCACATAAATCTATGTATTTTACGTGGATTTACGTGAATGTAAAGATAATATTCACGTAAATCTACGTATATCCACGTACATCCACGTAAATTCACGCATTCACGTGGATATCGAAGGAGAATTTCTTTCTTTAGCTGTCTTACATTCACGTAAATCCACGTAAAGTACGTAAATTTATGTGCGAATAGACACACCGTTAATTTTTTTTATGAATGAGAAATGTTACATATTATGCATCTTTTAACATATTAATTTTTACAGTTAAAAATTTTCATTAATGCTATCTATTTAATCTTAATTTAACGGTTTTACATTAATATTTTTATTTTCACAGAGATGGAGTTAGTGAAGGACAATTTGGTGAAATAATGCAAAAAGAATTAAAGTCTATAAGAGATGCTTGTCAAAGTCTGAATCCAAATTACAGGCCTAAAATAACGTTTTTGGTAGTCCAAAAAAGGCACCACATAAGACTATTCCCTGCAGATAAGCGAAATTCTGATGATGCAAACAGGGGTTGCAATGTGCAGGCAGGTACAATTGTTGATACAATGATTACCCACCCAACGGATATTGATTTTTATTTAGTATCCCATGCCAGTATACAAGTATGTAATCAGCAACAAATATATTTTTATAATACCCAATAATGAATAATTTCATGTTAACTTTTTAAATTCAAGGGAACGGCAAGACCAACAAAATATAGGTGTCTGTGGGATGATTCTGATTACTCAGAAAATGATATTGAAAAATTGACATATTTTCTCTGTCACATGTTCTCAAGATGTACACGATCTGTGAGTTATCCAACTCCAACCTATTATGCTCATTTAGCTGCTTTTAGAGCAAGAGCTTTAACACAAGAGTAAGTCAACTATTAAATCTTTAATTTGGAGTTTATAAATTTTATTTTTAATCTAAATATTTTACTTTTAGTGTTCCTATAGACATGAACAACTTAATCCAAGAACAATTACGTAAACTAACAATCAAACCTGATGTTTTGAAGGAAATGCCAATGTTCTTTGTATAAAAAGATGATATATTTGATATTTACAATTTCAGAATACGTGAAAATATTTAAAAGACTTTGGAGTTAGATTATGAAAGTAGAACACATATTATTACTTACATTATATTGTATTAATTCTAATTTTTATTATAAAACAAAAATATTCAACCTTTATATTCAAGAAGACAAGTATAATAAAAAAAATACATAAAAATTTAAAAAACAAAATGTTACACTTTGTTTAAGGTAGCTCTCAAATTTTGTAGTAAGTATTTATAAAAAGAATCATTTCTGTATCTGGTTTATCGAAATTTATCAGTTAGTAGGAAAACGATATTTGGGCATGTGCTTTGAGGTCCTGTGCGAGATATGAGTCTTTTTGCTAGAGCCACCTTAAATAAAAATTGATTACTGTTTTTTAAGTGAGTGAGAATTTACAGTAATTAATTATTTCTAATATGTATTTCGTTTATTGAAAATATTGTAATAAAATGTTGATATTTTGATATTTTTTTACGGTCTTGAAATTATATTGTGTAAAAAGTATTGTTACGGAAGATTATGAGGAAGTACACAGTTTCTTATTGCTTACAAGACTTTTTTCATAACAGTATAAATGTAACTAAAAATAAGTAAATTTTGTTTGGCCATGTATCTATTTCTTTTATTAATAAAACGTGTAATATCCAAAAATTTGTTTATTATTTTGTACGTTAGTAATATAATACTATTCTGTTTATGAAATTTTATTTACCATAATGACTAGAAGTTTTCATAATCGCGATAAGGTGTTTTTCTGTTGTATCCGAATAAATATCGATTGATATAAACAGTTAACACGAAAAATAGATAGATTTAAATGCGCTACTATTGTGGACACTAGCAAGTGGTCTATCCACATGAATATGCATAAATGGAAGTACATATACTACAATTTTTTTTTTTTAATAAAACCTCCCTTCTAACTAGTTTTGTAATATTGAAAAGAACTTTGGTGCATGCTATTATGAAACTTGCGTTTATATTAATATTATTGTCTATCAATTTCTAGATTTAAACGTGATCTTTTGGAACCTTTCACTTCTTTGATATTTAAGTGGAGTCTATCTTTGTGCTGGAAAGTCGCAGATATTACGCATTCATTATTGTAGCTACAGAAAATTATCATTGGTTTAAAAAAATTCTAATTCAGTAAAATACTTATGCATAATTTTCGTTATTTATGCCACAGTATTGCATGATTTTTATTCTGAGGTAAAAGTCTTCAGAGTTACTTCGAACTTGTTAATGATAAAACGTATCTCTAATTAAGTAAATTCAGTAAAATTCAGTTTTTGTCCAAGTCTCTGCGTCTTGAATTCCGCGGGCGCCTTAGACTGCGATGTAAATCGCGCATTCGCGCAATACGCGTAGGTGCAGCTACCTACATATATAGATATAGCTTAGCTTCGAGTAAATCCCGTACCGGCCGTACGTTACTTTAGGTCTTTAGCCCACTGGTGGAGAAATGAAAGATGGCCTCCCCTGGTGCGAGCGGCGGTGCTGCCAGAGCCGGCGTGCAGTTCGACGTCTTGTAGCCGTCAGTGGCCCCGACTGCCCCGAGTAAACCAAGCCGTCGACGAGTGTAGCGTGCGTGATAACCGCACGCGGAGTAGTACGCGCGAACGCGAAAGTCCGACCGACAGCGGCTTTCACATTTTTCCCCTTTTCTTTTTAAGCGCGCCTCGCCTGAAGAGGAGGTTTCCCGCCGCAACTGAAGTTCGCCAAATTCTCCGCCTCTGAGAACAGTAAGTAAGCCGAATATCCATTCGTGTGCTGCTTGGGGCTGGGTGTCACCGCGCACACGCGACCTGTGCTGAGATCGCGAGGCCAATTTTACGGCTGACTTTCGAGCAAGTGTCTTCAATTAACAAGCTGCGCCTTTTTATAGCTCGGAGCAGTACGACTCGCTATTAGGTATGTGCATGTGCAATATTCAGCCAGTCGTACAGAGTAAATCTCGAGGAGGTCGTTGCCCGTGAGCCGATGCGCACGCGATCAATCTCTCTCGGATTTTCCCTCTCGCTTCCACCTTAGCCCGGAATGTGTAAGTATAAAGGCCTGTAGGTGAACAGAGAGAGACCAAATGATAGTTTTGCATATATATGCTGCTGAAGATCCTTTGAGCTGCAAAGCGACTTCCAGGCTAAGAGAGGAATTTAGTCTAAGTTCGTGCGATCCGTCACTGCTCCTTCCATTCAATCGATACGACTAACATATTCTCGGAGGATCCTCCCTCTTTATTAAATGTATTTAAGATTTTCATTGATTATAATTCATTTGCATGCGTATTTTTCATATTTATAATTAGCCTCATTCATTTTGTATACAGTTACGCATAATTTAATAATACATGTTATAAAAAAGAAAAACTTTAGTTTTCGTGAGAACTTGTAAAAGTTTCCTTTTTTACATGATGTTTTATGAAGCTAAGAATCTGTAAGTCGCTTATATAAGTTTACGCTCTTATTTTCCTGCTTATAAGCTAAAAGTTAAAAGCAGAAGAAAATCTTGGAAAAATTCAGCAGGAAAATGTTTACATTCCAAGTCGCAAAATCTATAACGCTAATAATCTATATTTATCTATTTCGCGTTAATTTAAAAGTGAAAAGATTAAAATAAGCGCGCCGCTGACGTTGAAAGAGGGAGCGGGCGCAGGCAGGCGTATAAGTAGCAGTAAGTAGTAAGAGGCCCGCTCGTGTAGTCCGGCGCGCCGCCTGCCGCTCGGCCGCGCGCTTGTAAACAGAAAGGGCCGCACTGGTCGGCGGACGTGCCGAGGGGCACGATCCTCGGGGCGCGAGGCCAGGAGCCGCACGACGGCGACGGCTTATTGATTGGCGCTCGGCTCACGTGGTAGCCCCCGCGGGGGTGCATGCGCGTACCTGTCGCTCGCCTGATAACTACGTCGCGCGCGAGCCGCGCCGATTCAGTCGAAGGGCCGCGACGTGCGCCGACCACTCCGCTATCACGTCTCGACTACACA
Source organism: Eurytoma adleriae (assembly GCA_900480045.1). Classification (NCBI taxonomy): domain Eukaryota; kingdom Metazoa; phylum Arthropoda; class Insecta; order Hymenoptera; family Eurytomidae; genus Eurytoma; species Eurytoma adleriae. Next base: position 57,026 of record UXGC01000428.1, read on the forward strand.
GTCGCTCCGTGCGCCTTTCGTTTCGCCACAGGTAAGCAAAGGGCCGCGCGCCCCCGACCTGGCGCCCGGCGTCCGAGTTCACCGAGCACAGAGGGCCCGCGGCTCGGTCCTCGCGCCGGGGAACCGGAAATCCTTGGGGTGGCGAGTGTTCGCCGCGCGGCCGACGTCTGGAATTTTCCACGACGACCTCCCTAGCTTGCTACGCGACCCCCACCCAGCCACCCTCCCGCCGCTTCGCGCGCTTGTTTTCGTACTTGTAAGGATGTGGCGGGATGCTCGGTGTCACGCGAGGCGCAGTTTCTCACTTTTCTCAGTGATCCGACGAATTTCGCGTTTCCTTCTGCTTTTCTTTCTTTCTTCAAGTTTGCCGCGTGCTTTGGAATTCTCTAGGCTATTTTCGATCGAGTAAGCCTGACTACCGGTGGTTCACTTATCCGGAATGTGCGTTGTTTATTTTCTGCGACGTTATCGGCTATCTACGACCAGGTCCGTTCGACGCGCACATCCGAGAACCAGTGCTTAATTTTATGTCTATAGTTGCACTTTTTATTGGTAATTATATTGTTTATCCCAGCATATTGTAATCGCAAATCGACGTTGCGTTAAAAATTATAGAATTACCTTTAGTTTCTATCAAAAATTACCGTATAGTTTTCTAATAGCTTTTCATAGGTTTGCAGAAACATTTACGAGAAATTATTATTATTTTTCAGTTTGCGAGAAGAATATAGCATTAATGTTTTAGTCGTAAATTACTATTGTAATTTTTACGGTAGTAAACAAATAATGCGATTGTTTATTTCGATAGCGGGTGGGTGTCCGGTGATGTAATCTAGTGATCGATGAGCTAAGAGAGGCGGAAGGACTTTCCAGGATCGTAAAAGTTGTGCTGCTTTAACAGCCTTATTTAAAACTTCTTTAATAAATATGTACTTAAAACACAATGGCTCTGTTTACGTTGAAATTTTTGTTAATCAATACTCTGCTCTGTCAATGTGTATTTTCTTAAACGAGCTTGCCGTTTCCTTAGCTGAAACGTAAAACAGTGACAAACTAATAGGAAACAGTAAAATTTCTTATTCTCAAGAAATTTTGTTTGTTTCAACAGCACTATTTGATCCAAGGGTGGAGTAGTTTTAGTTAAAAATAACAATCGAAATGAATTAAATGAGAATTACTAACGAATGTGAAAGTACGATAGAAAGAGTTAACTGAATGATGAAATTATGATTGCTTTGCTGTTTCAGATAACGAGAGTCGGCAGAGCATGCAAGGGCTAGGCTCGCAGGAGTGGTGACGTGAGGGGGTGGTGATCTAAGCAGCCGGCAGCCGCTACTCCTTGGAAGGGAGAGCGGGGCCCTCGATGCTTACGCTACGCTTGGTCTCGACTCACTTCCTAAAGCAGCCATAGGCTGAGTGCCTATAGAAGCCAGATGCCATGTGTCGCGATCGGGACATGAACCCGTGAACTCGCATCGATTTTTATTCGACTGATCACCGAGCCAAGAGACACTCTTACCGAATCGATCGCGCCTCTACTCGCGCCCCAGAGTATCGATTGCCGATCAACGAACGCAGAGACCAAACAGCATCCCCCCACCTCCCCCACTCTTTGTTTCGCTTTATTCCAATCGATAAATTGGATCTCGAGCGTTTTTTCCTTTCATTTCCTTCGTTTGTCGCGGGACCGCGAAAGGAAAGTGGATGAGAGCCGGCGAGGGCGGCCGCGCTTGGACGCGCGGTTGATACTTGCGAAGCTCGACGCAACGCGACGTAACAACTTGACGGACGAGCTGAGAGATCGTGGAAGCAAAGCGGGTATCGAGGAGCCCAGGACGGCGTCGTTACCCGCCAGCGGAACATTCGTAATTCAACCTGTGGAGAGTCGCGAAAGAGTGCATTGTGAGTATATCATTTTTCATTTCGTTATCAGCATTCATTTTTTTACTGACCACTGAAATTTTTTATTTATTTCACAATAAATTAATTATAAGCTACTTTGTTGTTTAGACTAATGAAAGTAATTGTCACTTTTATCTTCACCTATAAGTAGTATAACCCCAACCTTAACTTATCCACTTAAGTACACTTGACCGATATTTTAATTAATTTATAGTAGAATGAAAAGAAAATCTTATCTTTTTGGAGTATCAATTAAAGTAGATGCTATAAAATCACCTGAAGTTTGCTGATCATAGCAAATTAAAATGATATAGCAAAACTCAGGATGAAGTGGAATCTATCCTTTCTCGAAATTATCAAAATTAGTATCGAAAAGAAAGCTCTGAAGTACGATTCTCATCTTGACTTTTAGTTGTATTCACCTGTCCCGCTTTATCGATAGAGCAGCCGCGCGCTAATGTAGCAAAATACAAGCGTAGCAAGTTTTTGTGCAAATGTGCCTGAACACCGACAGTGCGGCAGCGGGTCGCGGTGCAGGCGGAGTGGGATGAGAGGCCCTCAACAGGAAGCCAACGAGCAGCAACAGCAACTGGCAGAGCAAGAGCACCAGCTGAAACAGCCGGGCGTCGAGGTGGAAAAGCAGCAGCAGCAGAAGGACGAGTCCCGGCTGGCCAGGGTGAAGCGAGTGCTCAGCGGCTCGCTCCTCGGCCGCGGCTCCTCCTCCTCGGCGGGCAGCAATGCCTCCGGCAGCGCCGGCAGCTCGGCGCGCTCCAGCTTCGGCACGGAGCTCGAGCTCGCCGAGCGGCACAACGAGGCCGAGGTGCCGTACGTCGTGCACCGGCTCTGCGACTTCATCGAGGCCTACGGTTTCCACAATCCGGCCCTCTTTCGTCTCGCCAGCGGCAGCAGCCGCCTGGCCGAGCGGCTGAGGCTTTCCTTCGAGAGGCGCGGCGATGCGGACCTTGAGGCAGCGGCGTGCCCCGCCACCGCGGCCCTCCTCCTCAGGCAGTACCTCAAGGAGCTACCGAGACCCATCGTCGGGCCCACCTGCGTCTCCAAGCTACTCCAGCTCCATTCGCGTAAGTATCGCGGTCCATTGGTGCAAAATCGAATGTCGCGTAATGTATCGATTTGACGCCGCTTGATTCATCAATTTCTGGCCAAGTTGTACGCCGCTCACTTCCATCGTTTCTCTCTGCAAATAATCGGATCCCAAGTCTCAATTCACACTCCTTTCCATTGGTCTTACTCCCGCGAACTTCGTTTAATATTCATTTAACTTCCCTTTTTCTCTTTCTAATGAAATTTCGTTAACGCGAACTATCGATCGACGCGGCCCGCGGGAGGCAGCATTCCGACTAGAGTTTCAAATATTTAGCGAAACAAGCCCCATTGTAAACCGGCGGCGGGCGCTCCGCAGCACAACACGCGGCCGTTGAATGGCTCGCAAGAAAAAGCAAAAGTCGCGGCTCAGGCGTTTGTCGCGCGGCAGGTGAACGAACCCGCGCCCAACGTTCACTTCGGCAAGCGCGGTCGCGGCATTTTTTTCGCACCCGACTCCAATAACCGCCTCTGCTTGCCGCTGCTGCAGGCGAGCGGCCGAGCGACCGCGAGCGCTGGATCGACAGGACGCGCGAGCTGCTGGCCAGCGAGCTGCCGGCGAGCGAGCACCGGCTCCTGGGCTACCTGCTGCTCTTCCTCGGGCGCTTCGAGGCGCAGCACGGCTGCGCCGCGGGCGTCTGCGGCATCTTCGCGCCCCTACTCCTGCCCCACCTGCCGCCGGCCACCGTGCTGCTCAGGGACCTCATGCTGGACGCCACCCTCATCTTTCCCGACGCTCTTGGGTGAGTTCTATTAGTTCTATTTTTCTAGTGCTTGTTTATTCGACTTGTACATTCAAATAAAGTGTTCGCGGATTTCAGTTTCTATAAGCGAGCGTGCTTTTTTTTATAAGTCAACTTCTGAACGATAGGATTGATTATCGTGACGGGGAAAAATGATACAATGTGTCATCGATCAAACGAAAAAAAACTTACTTCCTGGATTGATTCATTTGGTCATTAAAGGCTATTTCGGGATAAAAAAGTCGGCTTTTTATTCCTTATCGGTAACATTTATTGGGATGATAAATAAAATAAAAATTTGTCAACAACTTTTGTCCGCAAAAAGAGTCAATCGTAAAAAGAACTCCGTAAGAAGTTATTAAACTAGTTATACATTTGATCTGTACGAATCGAAGGTGCGTATTGTTTCGACAATGAATTTCATTGTTTACGTTCCACATCTATTATAATTTGAGTGGAGCAAAAACCGACCGCCTTTTTATCCGTATTTTTTTTGTCTCCGAGCTGCCGGGATTAGGTTCTTGAAACGAAAGACAAGTTGACAATTCAACGACACGCGATAGGCCGCGATAATATTCAATGTCTCGATCTGGACAATCGAGGCGTTACGCAACACCTCGCAGAAGTTTCTGCTTTCTTTTCATTGTGTCCGCTTGGCGGAAGCGGTGCAAGCGTGTATAGAACTATGTAAGAAAAATTTTTTCGCATCTGCCAAAAAAAAGGCGACAAAAACAATATTCGTCCGATAAGCAAGTAGGTTCGCACGCGAAAATAAAGGAGGCAAACAACCGAGAAAGTGAAAAAAACAAGCGGCAAGAGGTCGTAAATCACCTTAAACGCAATTTTATATAATCGCGCCGAGTATTAGTTAAAGCACAATCGATCACGCGACTCCGCTCCATAAAAAGAAAGCAAAATCCGAACGTTAGTCGACGTTTTCGACCCGACCAACCGTGCCCCGCCACTTGTGCCGGTATTTCCGCTCTCGAGTGCATTTGTGCCATTCTCGTCCCTTGCACGCGTCAGGGCCGGTTAACGCAGGATGACGCATTGGGACGCGAAGCCCTGAAAACACTACGCCGAAGATAACCGAGAGCGCCAGTAGTAGCAGTCAGTCAGGGTCAGACGCTAATGCGGCCACTCGCGAATTGAGGAGCTTCCCCGCGAGCGCTCGCGACAGATGTGAGGTTTCACCTTCCTTCATTACGCTCGTATTACGTCTCCAGTGATTACACGATGCCGCGCCGGTAACCGGTATAAGATTATCCCCGCAATTTTCGCGAATCGCTTACCGCACTGGAGTCGTTTTTTTGTATATTCTCCCTGTTCCGAGGTGTCGGATTTCTAAGTGGAATTTCACGATTTCGCGCTGCGAATTGAATTTCATTGGCCGGATGTATATTTAGATGGAATTGACAGTGACCTGTTCTCTCGAGGGAATTGGTTCGGTATGATGCAATTCTTATCGTCCGCCTCTTGAACTTGCTGAGAGATGTTAACTGATCGGTCGATATATGAGAATTCATGATTTTGACCCACGAAGGATTAATTTAAATATTCGATTGGCACGCAATTGCTCAAGTGGTTCACCTAGACATATTGCATAAAAGTTCTTTAAGAAAATCTTAACTGCTCTATGAATCTTCATAAAAGCATTATAATTGCCTGAAATGAAAATAATTCTTGAATTGTTCTAGTTATTACAAGTAACTGATTAAACTATAATAATCGGCGGCACAACCTACGCATGCAATGAAATATATAATAAATTCTTAAAGTCTTGTTTAAATAAAAAAATTGTAATACTGAACTCTCTTTATTTGTCGTTTTTTAAAGTAAACCTCTGAAGCATCCCATCTTTCGCAGTTGTTCCCTGTAAGTAAATAAGTTGAAGAAATTACTAATTTGAATGAAATTACGTCGTTTATCTCGCCTTAATGCTAATCAATTTGTCCAATGCTTAAGATAAATTGACCTGGACGCTCGAGTATCATAAATCCTACAAAGTTCTCTGTTGTGGAGTTCCAAAAGAGACGAGGTCTGCTCCGGGGGCCTTCGCGCCTCCGTCCAAAGGACGACGAGCACATAAATCTCACGCAAGCTCCAAGGATTGCGAAGATGTAAAAGATTATACAGTTACACTCTCTCGGCGATCCATGCAATACCTACCGTAGTGGTTGCCGGTTAAATGCTGGTAATTGCCTCTATGAGCTTGCGCAACGCGAACGACGTATCCGCGTGACTCTCGAGCATAAACACTCGAGTGAAAGAGAAGCGCGTGACTCTTGCGTACAATCCCGTGTCTCGCCTACGTTATGCCATGCTTGTCGTTTTCGCCGCAGTCTTTTTTTTGTAGGAAGCGATTGTACCGTGCCGCTCCCGAGGCGCATACTTGACATTGGCCGCTGGTGTGTGGACAAGAGCAAAAATATAACTCGGACGCTATTTTTATGACTTCTCCGCTAATGCGATTGGCTTCAGTGCCTATAGGCTCGATGCGTGCATGACTCTTACTTTTTAGTTGGCGTAGGACTTATTGATATAAGGCTGTGCATGTGTCGTCGCAATCGAATTTCACTTGGCGATTGAAAGAATACGCAGCCCATTCAAAAGTTAATTCATTAGAGAATGCAAGTCTCATGAAAGTGAGAATTTTTATATAATATAGTAGATTTCTATTTAAGTAGAGTGAACAATATCATCTTTTTAATGCGTATAAAAAAATGTTTGGTATAGTGAAAAATATTGTAATGTCTAGGCAACAGGTACTCCGGTAAATCCCGGTGAAATCATTCGAAGACTTTTAATCGAGCCCATGTCCTGGGATCAATAAACTCCAGCCAGTACCACACTAACTTTTTTTATTACCAAGCAATTTTTTTCAACGCACTTATGTCTGTAATATATTGATTCTCATAGTTCCATATAATCTGCTCCGTAGGTACTACTCCCTTATACATGTTTTGATCTTCATTATATGCAATAACATGTTAAATCTTTTTAAATACGTTAAGAATAAAAAGAAGCTTAAAAAGTAAATGTTGTTTTCTCGGCATTGTAAATGAAATTAGAGCATTAAAGGTATTTCGTCGATTTTACGACTTCACTATAAGAAGAAGTAACCTTCAGAAAGTGACCCACGTACTCGAATCCAAGTGAGAATTCATATTCGCAGCGAAAAATTTGTTTAAATTTTTTTATTAAAATGGTGCACGAATCGATCAATTTATTTTGTACTAGGAAAAATTCCCATCCGGAAGCTAAATGGAAAATTCAATTTTAATCCTCTTTTAATAAACCAAATTATGTCAATTTACTGATGCTCATTCTCGTTTGGAAATAAAGCATTGCTTTACACCACTCTGCGCTCTTCAAAAATATTCCACCGTCTTCTAATAATAAAAAAATTACCCGTCGAAAACAACGATAAAAGCCTTTCGTGTGCACACTATTTTTATCCGTGGAAGGAAAAAAAAAGAAGACGCAACCCCCCGGGGAGAAGAACATAAATGAAAGAGTGGAGCTACTCTATTTTTACGTGCTTTTTCGCACGCCCGAGCTTTTTTACGCTCCCGATGTGAGTCACGCGCACGGTGGCTGCTTACATCGATACATCGGCGCTTTGGCCCGTGCGGCATGTGCAAGAGGCCCGATCGCCGATCCGCGTGCCGCCGCGAGAGGGAGGGACTCCTATTTCTCTGGCGGCACAACCCGGCGCACTCGCACTCGTCGCTTCGAGACACGCGGGAATCGCTGGGATTCGACGTCTTTTAGGTTCGTCCTGCTTTTCGTGTGTTAAATCCATCTTGTCACTCTTCATTCGCTTCGCACCGGCTTGGCGCGGATAGCGGAGGTTCTTGATTTCTCGCCACTAAAATTCACGATTTTTTTCCTTTCTCTATAATAAATGCGCTGTCTTTTTTTCCTTAGTCGCCGGGTTGTCATTAGTTTAACTGGAGTAGATTCATGGCTTGCGGCTAATGTGGTGGTGGTTAAATATAGTTCGCGGTAATTAAGTTTTTTTCTCGTTGATGCACAATGGCAGTAATTGCAAAAATAAACGCTTTGTCGAGAACTCATTGTTATATTAAACGAGCGATTGTAAACTAGTGTTTCTTTTTTGTTTTTATTCGTTTTCTTAAAAATGTTTGAACTATTATTTTTAGCATCTGCTAAAAAAAATCTGCTTGGCTTGTTACTTTAAATAAATTATACTGCTTTAGGTACAGGATGGTCGCCATCTGTATTTTAAGAACACACCCACCTGTAGTAAAAGCAGTTTATACGTTGGTTATTTTAAATCATATTTACGTGCATTTTGAGAAAACAAAAATAATGTTTGCCCACAAATATTTATGTCTTACGCGATAAGAATAAAAATCAACCGATATCGATAAAAATTTTTCCACTGTATCATAATACGAATTCGCAATTCTTTCACCTTGCGCCTGACAATAAAGGCTGATGATGGAATATTTATTGTGACCTTTTTCATTTCAACGGGCTTTATTATATCCGTAGCCCGATGTTTTTTTAATAATACTGTCCTTAATTTTTATGTTTTCGCGTCTCGAGTAAACAAAACCTTCGTGCCGTGAAACACGCAGCGCCTGTTCCTTGTTCACACTGTACATAGTCAATTTTTAAACAGTAAATTTTTTACTAAAAAACAGATCAAGAATTTAGCTTATATATCTAATAAATAAAAGTAAATGAAGAAGAGGAGATGAAATGACGAATCAAAAATAAAGGGTCGACAACAAATTTACCGCGAAAAAGATCGCCCGTGTCTCCACTTAGCAGATGTGAATTCCTTGACCATTGATCAGGCCGATGATACCGGGTATAACGCATCGCATGCTCGTCTCGATTGCGCAATCTGCCGGTTCGTATTATATCAGCCTGTTAAGATTCGCATATGAGAAAGGCCGAGCTGAATATCAAAGGCCGCGGTGGTTATAACGCCGCAGACGCCTTCTCGATTTACTCCGATTGTCGCCGTAGATCCTGCAGGTATCGTCTTCGTAACTAAGTGCATTTGATGCGCTTCGTTTGTTATGAGTACGTGCGAGAAACCCGTATTCCGAGCCGCCCCCGAAAACCGGTTCTTGTGGGCAGCGGAACCGAGTCACCGGCTGTGTTGTGCTATATCTGCTGTGAGGCGCGCACGTGGACGGTGGAATTCTACCGGCGGATCTCGTAAACTGAGACTTGAGCCCCCCTTCAAAGCTGTTGCTTCTTCTTGCGCCCTTTGTTTACTCGTCGAAATTCCATTTCAGGCGCGATTCGATATATCACCGTGCCCCTAGAATTATTTTGAAGCATTTAATTTTAGATGAGGTATTCACAGATTTATCAATAAGATAATCTATATATAGAGAAAGATTTATTTTCAATTATTGAACTGCTTTCTCAATTGCTCACCGGTAGGCTCACCATTTTGATAATTCATTTTCGATAAAATAGGTATATGAAAATTTATACTCTGTCAATGATATTTTTTAATCTCATCAGGACCTACCTAAGCTTAAAATTTATTATTTCCCTCTTCTGGTGTCAAACTTCTTTAAAATAAAACCGTCATTAGCATTTATAGTACACGATGCTACATAGACAACTTCGATTTATCATCCCAGTCAAGCCCAATATCGCATCTCAAAATAGAGCCTTCGTCACTTTCACCTAGTCTGTAGCCGGCTCATTGCCGTGGAAAATTTTCAGATCTCAAGAGGAGATCCGTGGTGCATCCGTCCCAGGAATAGACTTTGGCGAGATGGTCGCGCGGTAGTGGTATTTTCACACCTTTTGCATGCGCGACGCACGTGGGATCCGCAATCGCGTGCGAGCAACAAATAATAGGCGTTGGCGCTATTACGAATATAGAAGAGTGGTCGAAATGGTTTGGCGTCCTCCCCCTCGCAATCCCCCGGCAGTTTTGTCATTATTGTAACCTGTACGTTCCGCTTATGTAACCGAAGCATCATTAAGCGAGAAATAATTTTCTCTTTGCAAATAATGATCCGCGTCATTGCAAAAATTGCATACATTCTAAAGAATATGATTTTGATGAATGCATATCTATTTTTTAGTAATACAAAGGAGAAGTTTGAGATTAAATTATCATATCAATTTTGTTAGTATATGCTATTGTTTTAAAGAATCCGTGTTTTAAATTTCTTATTATTGCGTAAATTGATAAGAAGTCAAATTTGATGGAAAACGCAAGACGACGTTGTTATTGTACACTAAAAAAATTAATAAAACCGAATCTTGACCAGCTGGTATCAGTAGTTTTCCCATTTAAACGACAATGAAAGCAAGAAAATTGAATCTCCATCTCCGGGTATTGAGTCTCCGGCGACTTAATTAATTTAAACGAAAAATGCGCCGATAAGGATCTCGCTTATCCGCGCAAAATCCTCGATCGCGATCCGGACATATAACAAGGTGAAAGTACACCTGGGAAACATCACGGCAAGGACTAATAATTCGGCGAGCCGGCGACAAAAAGGGGCGGGCGAGTTGAAAAGTACCTGTAGAAGCGCGATCCGTACAAAGAGGCTTTAGGAAGGTGCGCCGACGTAGCCCCTTTGAGCCTTCGCGACGCGGAGTAGGGATAGAGCCGGGCGGCGGCACGCGATCGGCCGCTCGCTCGGCGCGCACACGCCTCTCGGCCGAGGGTATATAGAAAACGGAGGCGCCCGCGCGATACACCGGCCAGTACGCCGCTTTGACACGCGCCCGGCGGTCGCTTCCAGCTTAGCTACAAGTGCAAGGGTATCCGCGAACGATTATCAACGTACAGTGATATACAAAGCGCGCGGGAGGTGCTGTCGACGTTGATTTCGCTGACGAGAAACCTAAATGTTTCATCGGATTATCGAGAGGATTGTTCTCGGCCCGGCGACGCGATACGGGAAAAGAAAGCTGGACTTCGTGATCACATGAGGATACACTATATAGATACCGGCTTGTCGTTGCTACACTGCAGCCGAATGCGGTGAGTCATGAGAAATGCCCGGCTATTCGTACACTCCAGCGCTTCTGTTAAGTCTGCGTAGCGTCTGCGGTTAATGTGCAGTTTTACAATTTTTTTAACGAGAAAGCAATTTTTTTACGATCGAAAAGAATGTTTTATGCAACCGTGCAAAAAGATTTTATATCATTTGCTGCGTTAAGCTTGTTACACTCTAAACTACATATTACTGAAAATATTTTCTGGAGTTTGCAGAAAAATTAGTACTGATTTTCTTGAGCCTGTACTTTACTTAGAAATGTTTCTTCTATAAATTAGTGTACTATTCGATATGTGCAATCAGTTACTTTGATTTCTCTTTCATCGAACTGCATGAGTTTCTTCATTTTCCCGCGGCGGCTGTCAAACCGTGTCAGCAAATTTGACAGCAGCGATCCATACACGCCCGGACTGCATCGCGGTCATTCATTTATTTGCTGACGCAATCATAACATGCTTAATTACTCAATGGTGCAATCGAAACCGTGCACGTATCTCGTGAATTTCGACTTTTCCGACGTGACTTGCAAAATTGCTCGTCAACAACGACTCATTATTGGTCCCATCCTCCTTCCTTGCTTCAGGTAGTATAATTATAGTTTTCATCCAGTCTCGTAATTTCTGCGGAGGTTTCGTTATCACATTTCAGTGAAAGCGTGTGTAATTCTATCATCAGATTATTGATCTTCTATGACAGGGAGGACTCTAAATATTTATGTTATAAAACTTCTACGCCGACGTTTACGAACCTCGATGGGATGTTGACCTGCATTATCAAAACAGCACTCAACAAAATTGAATGTAAAGTGTTCACAGTTTTTAACGTTCATCGATATACTAAAATTAAATAAAATAACAATTATGTATTATGTAGATAAACATTGAAATATAAATCAATGCTTAATTTATTGAAATGTGGATATTTTAAACAAAAAAAATTATAAATTATATTATTTTTTATGTAAAATAATTAAAACCACACCCAACTCTAAAGTTTTGTGGAAATACGCAGGCTAAATAAGATTCAAAGCCCACTTTTATTATACTCCGAAATCATAATTAATAAACAGTATTAATAATACCTGCTATCGCTATTTTAATAAAAACAGTTTCTCTTGAAATTAACGGACCCCCCCTTTCCGTAATTCACTTTGATACTAGGAATTACAATCTTATCGAATCTACAATTCTGGACGCACGCACTGTTTTCGAAGCCAAAAGGAGCCCGGGAGTTTTCAAAAGTTTTCCATCGCAGGAACCGGCGAGCGTATCGACCCTCCCTCACTCTTTTTCCCGCGCTCGGCGCCCCGCTGCTCCGGAACAATCGTCGCTCACGCGACCGGCGCGCGTAAACACTTTCATTATCGGCCGGCGAGCCTGCACGTGCCATTAATTCAATTAACGCGCGTCCACCGTATACTTGCCACGAAAACGAAATTTTCACTAATAACAGCGCGCGGCTGACATCCTCATCCGTCAGCGCTGGCGCCGTTATAAATCGCGACCTATTGTGCGCTGGACAGTGAATCCAGGAGCGTCGGCCTTCGGATATCGCGCCGGAATTTCCTGCGTACGCATTTACCTGACTCGCGCTCGCTCCCCTTTTCTTCTCCCTTCATCGGCGCGGCCGACCTTGGGTAAGAGCTCGCTCGACTTTTCGAGCACGGCGCGCACGTGTGCGATTCCGCAGACCGGTTCCTCATTTTTGGCACACTCCCGCTCTCACGGCAACCGATAACTTACGCCGCGGGTATTTTCCATCGGCCTACAAGACGGACACGCTTTGCGCGCATACTGTACGGAAAATCAGGCCTCGCTCGATTACCGTGACACGACTAATTTCGGAAGTGACTTTCTACCGTTGGTCAATTTTTTTCAGACAGCAAATTCGCCGAGTCCAATCTGGCGTGATTAATTTATTCGCAGTAGCGAAATTATTTACCGCTTTTTCGCATGAAATATGCATTTTTTTGCTTACCCTGACCTTTTTTGTCGCTGCGAACATTCATCGAGGCAACAAGTTCGTAAAAACAATATTAAAGTTCCCAAGTTTTTCGGGCGGCTGTTTATGCAAAAAGTCCGAGTCCAAGTTTGGTTGGATAAACGAGCTCTCCTCGATAGTCAGGACACGCACCGTTTGCTCATGCATTACATAAGGAGAGGAGAAAAATAAGGCGGAAAGAACGAAGGGTGGTAGAAAAAAACTAGCCTCGGGAGAATGTAATATTCCCCCGGTGCGGTGTCGAGCAAAAGCAAAAAAGAAGGCGCGTGCGATGGATAAAAAAGGAAAGCACGCAGGCGAGCCGGTGCAAAAGGGAGGAAGAAGCATAAAGCGGTTGACCTTGACCATGATTTCTCGGGCTTTTATGTGTTGCAGCGTCAAAGAGTCCACGGTGAACGGCGTTATTCCCAGCTCGGACTGCAAGGTCTGCAAAGAGCTGAAGGACGATTTTGGCCATCCCTCCGACAATTCGCCGCTGCTGGTTTGCTCGACAAAGCGGAAGGATCGCCGGGATTCCTGCGGCCAGGAGAGGAAACTGATAAGGTGACTATCGCTCGCTCACGTTTCATCGACGAACGCGTTACGTGTTTTATTGCCTTTTTTCTCTAAGTCTGCGGGAGGAACGATATTTTTTCAATTTGCGCGATTATCGATATTTCCGCTTGGAAAGTTGTAAAACGAAAGAGCAAAGCCGTAAACGTGTTTGTATTAGAAGGAGGATGTTGTTTGGTCGGAGGTTGCATAAAGCGAATAATTTACTGGGTAAATTATAATAAAACGGAGCTAATTTATTGTCGGATTTACAAAAACTTGTCGATTTTTTGCAGGAGTAACAGCGAGGAGAAGATCTGGGAGAACAGCAAAAGAGTAGCAGGGGACAGTAACCACGCTAAGACTGCAGATACCATAAGAAGAGTTAGCAGCCACGAGGATTTTAACAGCAAGAAACACTTGATCATCCTTTCCAATTTACAAAAAGATATGGGTCACGGATTGGTAATTTGATTTTCAAACTCTTTACCGTTAAATGTATTTTGATAATAATTTTTATAATTTTAATTATTAAGAAAAATTATAATTATTATCAACATATTAATTATGCGTAATCATAAACTCAAAAAATTTAATCAATTATGCAATTTTATTTACAGAGATACGGTTTGCCATTACACGAGAGGAACAATGCATCACCGGTGTCATCGAAAACGTCGCTCATTCACTCAAATGATGTTGTACTTGCCACTGAGAAGTACGATTGTGATGCAGAACGACTCAGGAATAGCGAGCGCTTTAGCCGAAGTATTGCACCGAGGGGAAGACGCCAAGTACGCAGAAGAAAAATGCACAGAAGTTCGTTCGATTATAACTCCAGCAAGGTAATTTTCGTTTCACTTAGTTATTTTTTGTAGATAGTAGGCAAAACTGAATTTTAATTAAAAAATAAATTTGTTATTTATAATGCTTTTAATGTATGTGATAAAGGAAAACGAGATAGAAAATTCAGAGGTCATCTTCAACTTGAACTCTGATGCCAATAAGAACAACACGCAGGGTCGCCAAAGTTTTCTTGAGATGTTAAGTGGTGGTCCCAGCAGATCTCCATCACCTGTGAGACCGGCTTCTCTTGATCACGACATCAATAATCCTACTTTGGCAAATTGGAACTTTCAGATACGTCAGAATGATGTAAGTTTTTTCTCTTTTAAAATGTCACTTTTATTACGTAATAAGTTGCCTATAATTTTCACTGCTATTTAAAAGGACGAGGAAATGAACGAGCGAGTTGGAGCAATGATATCACCTCGTAATTCTCTGCTGGTGCCGCGACGTTTTTACACAGAGGACGAAGCCGACGAGGACGATGACCCGGTAGAAGCGAGGGACTACAATTTCAAAGTTCTAATGAAGCAGTTCAACAGCATTAAGAAAAAGATGATGAAGAGGCACGACGTCGAAATGGATGAGAATATGAGCATATATCCGGAGAAAATGAGTAATCGCGAGATAAAGAGAATTATTTCCGCAATGAACAAAGTAAGGAAAGAGCATAAGGCGATAAAAGAAGCCTTTGTAGGTAGCACGATCAACAGTTCGACGTTGGATCGCGATGATGATCTCAATAGCGTTAACAGCTCTAGCGGTGACGACGGTGTCAGAGCCACAGCGATGTTAGAAATGGTAAAAGAAGTTGATCATAAGCTCGCGGAAAAGCGTTTCAAGAATAATAGATCGGAAAATATGGAGGAACTCACATATACCCAGCTTTTGGATGAGAAGACTGCCATGCAAAAAGCTTTGCTGCACATTGAAAATACTTTCGGAAGGCCTGTATCGAAAGAAGATAGGTCCATCGTACGGCCATTGTACGATAAATATCGGACCTTAAAAAGATTACTTATAAGAGCTGGCGCGGTAAGTAATATTTGTTTTTCTTTTATGTACTTTGTTGCAAATTTGATAAAACAATGAGTTTTTATTTTCTATAGACTCAGTGTAAAGATAGTATGCCAGAACTGGCGACTATTTTGGAGCATGAAGCTATGGACTTTACATCTACCAACGGAAGTCCCATTGACTGCGACCGTCGAGCCAGTGAGCCAGACATGTCTAATCGCGGAATTTTGGATTGTATTGATTCAATGGAACAGGTGCCAACTGACAGCGACAGTCAACCTAGTAGTAGCGAAGGCCGAGGAGTTGTTGAAAGTCTTCATTCCCTCTCAAAGTAAATTCAAAGATATACAAAAAAATTAAAACAAAATTATATTTAGAAAATATAAAAATGAAATATTTTTCAGAGACGAACTATTACAGCAACAAAGAATCACAAAAGAAGAAAAGAAACGTCTGCGGAGGGCCCTAAAGGAATTGGAAATGCAGTTCGAAGCAAGAGCAGGACGGCGAATGCAACGCAAAGATCGCGCTCCACAAGTTAACATGATTTACGATTCTTATAAACAAACGAAGGCCAAACTGAAATTAATTAGCGCCTTGCTAGCAAAGAGTGCTTGACCAAATATTTAAAGTGTAAACGATCGAATGAGCAAGTACTTTCAAATGCTGATCCGCGGTCTCATTACCAGACTATTGACAATGATTTTTTTAGACTGCTAACGTATGAATATTCTTCATTGCCATTTTTATGATTTTATCATTTTTTACTTGAGCATGTTGATGACAAAAGTACCTGTAGATGTATCTCAGAGTTTGAAATGGGTGGCTAATTTAACCTTAGGGCTATACGGTTACGTTATTAAGCTTTGAATCAATCTAACATATTGCGCACAGTCATTAAAAATTTTTTTAGAGGACCTAATTAGTTAGGGGATACTGTCATCTTCTATAATCGTAACACCCATGTTGTTCAAAAAATTGAGAGTAGTCTGAAAGTTATACTTTTACAACTTAAAGTATTGAAGAAAATTATACAATGTTATACTTAATAATGAATCAAAATGTCGTGATGCCACGTTTGCTAAACCGGAAAAGTGAATTTTTGAATTTTTAAACAAGTGTTGCAGCATATTGTAAATTTATAAGGAGATTTTTTCGAAGAATCTATTTTATTTTCTTATCATGAGAAAATTTAAATTATGCAAACAACTTTTTCTAAACATTTTTTATACTTTTCTTTAACTTTGAAATTTTTGTTTATTTAATTGCTTTTTAAAAACTCTATAATAATTGTAAATATTACTCGCGCATCTCGCATATAACAAAGCCAAAAACTATCGCATGTTATTGTCTGAGAGTATTATTGACTGTTACACGATTTTAAAGAAAAATTTGAAAATGAGAAACACTAGTGGAGTGTTCAAGAATTTTTATGTTTTATGTATCACGACTTTATACATAAATTCTGACAATACTATGTGCATAGTATTGTTGAAGAGGAACTGCAAAAAACAATGATTTGTGAGTTAATATACTCGACATTGCGAATGCGCCGAGAAAGTTAAGGTTTGACGCCGATTGGTATGTTTGAGAAAAATCATTTTTATAATTTATTTTTAACGACAAGTCTCCTGTATTTTTTATCTGAAATTTTTAACTGTGGCTGAATATTGAAGGAAAAAAATGAAAACATTTTCCAATGTGTGCACACCAAATGTGTTTAGCAATAACGATCTATCTGAGTGCGCTTTACTACGGTTTACTTCATGAATTCAACAAAATTATTGTATGGAATGATTTTTTGTAGACCAAAGCATTTTTTAGTCTGTGATATGATAAGAGAATTACTGAATTCGGGAAAAAAAGAGAGAGAAAGAATGTTTGTCTCTGAATGCTTGGATTTATCGAAATGACTGCAGGAGAGTTAGCTTTAAATGTAGGAATTGTATTCCTCGCAGATATTAATTCTTATATTTTCGTTACGGAAATATTTTAATCTGTTTAGAGTCATATTGTTGTAATCCTTTTGGTATGAAAGTTGACAAAAATGCTTGAGTAAAATTTTTTTTTTAACATGGTCCTTAGATTTAAGTCTATATTTTATATTAAAAGTACTTAAAAGTTATTCTATAGCTGTTATGCCAAAAGTATAAAGAGAATTTTAAAGTTGTTCGAAATGAATAACGAAAAGACAAACGTGTTTTTTCTTTCTTTTTTACAAATCCTAAGCAAAACCGAACAATAATAAAAAAAAACATGCTGAGAAAATTCCGAGAGAAGACCATAAATTAGTAAAAGAAAAAGAAATAATGAAGAAAACAAGAAACAAAATCATGGTACTGCTACAACGACATATCTAGGCGCTATTTATACGAACTTTCAATGAACATTTTAATAAGCGATCAATGTCTTTAGACACGAATGAGGTGTCCCAATCGGAATTTTAGTCGGAGTTGATAAGAAAGAAAAATAAAAAAGAATTACGTAATAATGCTTATAAGAAATAAACAAGCAGAATAATAATGGTTGCAGAGCCAGTCTCCGTTCAAATATGTGTTGCAGGCAAACGGCGATGTATTCGAATTTAATATATATATTATATATATAAAGAATCTAAATGCGTTCAAATATCTATATCACTTAAAAAAAAGAGCAGAGAAACCTTGACGTATTATGCGCTTATTGGCCGTGTATATGTACATTAATATTACAATACATGTGTACGTGTAAGAGCGTGTATTTGCAACAGCCGTAAGAAATCAAACATAGTGATGATAAATAGTTGCATATTCGCATTATACCAAGTAGCACGTCGGAATATAATATATAAATATATAAATAAACAAATAAAGTTATTATTGATCAGAGATAACACCGTCTCTTTCAATTGTCAATGTAACGAAAGAAACTTCGCCGATAATTTCTCTTCGCTCAGAATTTATTCGTCCCCTCTTTTAATCGCGAGACATTGAAAAAAAAAGTGCGGCACGATAGCAGAAACACGAAACAAGACGCGACGCACAAAAACACGAGAGTAATCAAACACGAGAGAGTCAGACGAGGGAGAGCTGCCTTTGGAAGGCCTGAATTTGCCTCAGCAGACCGGCGAGTCTGAGAGCGTTAGGTGTGCCGTGTACTTCGCTGCGCTGATACTTGACTTCGAAAGGTCCGGCGGTACGCGCGCGCGCTCGCAACCTGGTTTGTCTGAACGCCGGATCCTGCGTCGCGATACACACGAAGCTATTACGCTCGTGTAACATCCGCATCTGTTGCTTTAGCGACATCACCTGCACGAAATAAATGAATGAATATCTTTTAACAAAGCCGAACGATGAGTCCAACTGAAGGGATACCTCTTTATACAGATTCACCACTGCGGTGATTTCTTTCTCCTTCGCGGTGATTGCTGCTTCTAATTCGGAAATCTCCTTAGCCATTGATTTGTCTTTACGTTTTTCCGATTGTTCCTTCATTTTTTCCAACTGTCTGTGAATAACATTTTTTTTAATTATCTATTTATAGATAATTAATTTTGGTTAAACCGTGCAATTAGTAGTAATAAAAAATGTTTAAAGTAAAAAGTCTTACGAGGCCATTTTTTCATACTGATTGTAAAATCGTTTGAACACGTCTGTCATCTCTTGGTTGTTGCTGGGATAATTGTATGCGTCCGTGGTGTAGTCGCCAACACCGGTTTCAGCCGCCTGAGTCATGTGCTGTTACAGACACGGTGGGGTAATTTGTCTTTACTCGCAAATGATTCGTGACCGAGCGCTTACTTTTCTCGAGTGCCTGTGACAGACATGATGTTGATGATTTTTTATGCTTGCGTCGGATCTCATCTGGCATTGGTAGCTACTCTTTTCCTGCAGTTCAGTTTTTGAGTGAACTCCTGACGACGATGAATGGGTATCCTAAATTACAAAATTAAATTTTTTTATACACAAAATTTTCACTATAAACTTTAAATAATGAGAAAGATATAATTAAATTAATATTTTTTTCAGAATTTAAATAAAAATAATTTTCATTAAGCAGTGATGGAAAAAGTTGATCGTAAATTTCCAATATGATGAAGAGGCTTGAGCATCTAGTAGATTAACATAACATTTACGTAATCCGCATACCCGCAATAATAAAGATAGTGCGTTTACACTATTACATTGTTTCATAAGATTATCTAAGCTTAAATTTTATAATTCTAAGTGAAACGTAATAAAGATTGATAAATAATAGAGTTTCAAGGAGAAACGATACCTCATCCTCTTCGTAAAGCGGTTCACAGGTAAGACTTTGTTTGTAAGGAGCTTGATTTGTTGTGGAGGAGTTAATCGAAGAATTTACATTGCTACCTCGAATGTGTTCACAAGACAGAGTCCCACCACCTTGATTATACACAATAGGTTTATGATTAGGACAATGTTGAAAATTAATATTCCTGCAAGACTTTGTGACTTCGTTGTTTATTTCCTCAAAGAGTGTCGACACCGGTCTGATTCCCTTGCTGACTTTCCTTATCAGTAGTGGACTTATGCCTGGCACAGTAGGTTGCCTCGACTTTATTATGCTCAACACCTACAAAGAGTCAAATGGCATTTACTCGATGATGGGTATTTTAATTAATTTTCAAGTCAACCTGTTGAATGTTCAGCCCGAGATTATGACTTGGAGATATTGAAGTACCAACAACGAAGGGAATGTTGCGGACGTTAAATCGTTGATAATAAGGTCGATGAACTCGTTTCATTTTTGAAGACATCGTCGGCATTTCGTAATTCCTCTGTTGGAACGCGTCGTAATATTCGTGGCTACAGTTGTGCATGTGATTGGTGTAAGTCTGTCCCTGCATTTCCGTTTTAATCTCGATTTCGGTCTTTTCCTCGATGATCGGTTGCCTAAGATATGCATACCATTAAATTATGTTACTGGTGTTGTACGATCGAAATTATTTACTCCGCTTCGATGAACGAATTTTCGACACTGCCCTCCGTGGCCGAAATGCTTTTTTTATCTTCCGCGATCGAGGTTGATTTCCCGGCAGCTGCATCGGTCGACTGGGCCGGTTGATCGGCCTGGTGAGCATGCAAGTGGCAGTAGTGCGTATGTTCGAGCTTCGCGTGCCTGCTGGGTACAACCGAGAGACTTCCGCTTTTCAACGCCTTGTTGTGATACAATTCGGTGACGTTGTCGTTCAATTGCTTAGATTCGCGCCCTTTCAAGGGGTTTCCTTTTCTTTTAAATTGCGGTGCTTGAAACACTGAAATTGTTTCCAAACCTGAAATGCACAAGTTTCATGATTATTTTAAAATCGGAATTTTTAAAATTATATTGCGCTGGAAATATCAGATATTATTAATTCAGTTGTTGACCTGATAGGTAGATATCATTCAAATTATATAATGTATATTTACTAATATAACTGAAGAAAAATTAAAATTTACGTCACAAAAGAAATGTATTATTTTACTATTAGCATTATCATGACACACTTAGGTCTACAACTATGATAAATTTTGATCTAACCAATAGCTCAATCTTTCCATTACTTTTTTGTTTTCTAAACTTTCGCCGATCAGCCTTTTTATCGGAAAAATTCGTATCCCTGGTGCCGACGGTGCTCTTGGAATTGGTGGTCTTGAGACGCCCGTGAAATTTCCTCCTCCGGGACTTGAGGGTGGCAGGGTTCGGGGCCGGCTTTATGGTTTCGCTCTGCATCCTGCTGAGCTGTGGCTTTTTCTTCAGCTTGGAGACCCTCTTGGAGCGCTTGTTGGTCTTGACGCTGTTGAGGCTGGTGCGAATGGCGAGCTGGGGCACGCCCTCGACGTTCGCCTCGCTGTCCTTGGGCGTGCGCGGCGTCATGACTACCTGCACCCGGTCGCCTTGGCCCTCGTTACCTCCGCTCCTCTCACCGTCCTTCGAGAAGACGTCCTGACTGCTGCCGAGCTGCGCCAGATCCTCCCGCGGCCCCGAGTGCTCCGACGTCGTCGATTTGAAGCTGTTTAGCGACGAGATCGACTTGGCCGACGCCGTGCAGCTCCCGTTCTGCCCGTAAACCTCACTGTGGTGCAGGGACTTGTAGTACTCCCACTGCATTTTCGCCGAGTTGTAATTTATCTCCGCATTCTCGATGTTCTCCGTCAGTTCTACGGCAGATTAACATTTAGTGCTCGCAGTAAATTCGTATCTGCTCTCTTGTACAGTATTTTAATGCCGGAAATGGAGATTTCATTAGAGATGCAGATATATATGTTTGATGCAACTCATAAGTATAAATAATTGTTGTCGGTAATTATTAATTTAATAATTTAATAACGAAGTATTAATAATTCGGAGTAAACAGTGATTAGCTTGGTATGTTTAATAGTAGAAAGTCGAGTGTACATTGGAATTTAATTTCTTATCTGGGTCAGTCAGCTGAAATGCTATAAAGTAATAGTAAATGCAATACCTAGCAGCTGAAGCCTTGGTTTGCTCCCGCAGCTCATCGACTCTTTGAATGTCAACCGACTACCAAAGTCTCCGTTCGCCAGTTGATCGACTTGTAAATACATTGAATCAATATCAGTTAAGCTTAAGAATTTTGATTTTAACAGTAATGAATAAACGAATGGGGATTTACCTGACGGAGACGATGAAACGTTTGCGGCGTTCGCATCCATACTGCCACGCACAAAAATTTCTCATTGATGAAACTTAAATTTAAAGGCACGGTGCGCGGTTACTTTCGAACGTTAGTTGTGAACTGCAATGCCAGTGAATTTTTTTTCATCTAAAAAAATCAAACATGAGTGCGGAGCTTACTCGTCAAGCCAAAAGTGGGAAGTTGCGCGCAAATAAAAAAAATTACTGAAGTTGACAGTATAGGCGATAATCTTGTTTTGTTTTGGCATCCAAGGGGCACCGAGCGCGCTTTAAAACTTCGCCCCGGTCCTAGAGATCAATGATCAATCCATCTTCGACGTCGGCTTTAAAATAATCTAATCACCGGCGCATCGCCGGTATGCCTCAAGTTCACTACTTCAAATATAACGATTTCTCGATAACGAAATAATTAACGATTTTACGTGATGCGAATAAAGTTCACGTTCGCTCGATAAGAGCGCTGCATTCCCCGAAAAGCACTTATCTAATTACATTACACACTTCGCGATAATAACGCGGCGTATCGTAATGCAGGATTTACACCTCTAACACAATAGTACGCCATGGTTAGGTATATCTATACTTTTCGTTCGGTACACTTTCGTTTCGGAGCCAATTCTTGCGAGTCGCCGGAGTTGCGTTCGAAAACGTAATACTTAGCTTGCAAAGTGCCGACGGGAGAGGTCGCGAGCATCTCATTCCCGCCGCTCGCGGTCCTTCGCGCCGTCGCCCGGTCTCCGTCGCCGCCGGAGTCGTCACCTGCACGCTGCAAATGGTGGACGGCCTGTCATCGTCGTTCCGGTAACATCCAGCAGGTACGCTCGTTTTGACTCTCTCGTCAGCTCTCCCCAATTCCCATCTTCGATTCTTCGCCTCGGATTCCTTTCCAGATGTGTCTCTCTAAAAGTTCTCAGAATGAAGAACATGGTTAGTGTCCGCGCACATCGAGCCCTCCGCCCTTAGCGCCGCGAAAGTGTGCTACAGCTGGGGGGGTTACGTAAAATTTAAGCAAGTCGGTTGTACAAGGCCAGAACATGATTTTCGAGGTCTGATAGCTGTCTTCTCGCGGCCAATCTTCGCAAAAGGTCGAGCGGGTGTCTGCGTGGGCGGAGAGCAGACGCACATCAGGTGCTACGCGCGGGTCTTTTCTCTCTCTCGCACACGCGACTATTTCGAACGTCTCCTCTCCCCCTCAGGGGCGCGCGCGCGCGACATTGTCACGGTGGATAACCTATTTATCTCTCGAATATATCGTACCGGTCATCTGCGGCTCTCTCCGTCTTCGTTCCCCTCCTCGCGGGCGCCTCCTCGACGCGTACCTATATAAAGCCCGCGACGCCCGCGTTGTGTAATGCCCGGTGGCGCGCATTAGGTATTCCGGATATAGAGCAGATCAGGGTACGTCGACTGCGCTGATATACTGAATTCGGCGCGCGCATCGAGATCTACCCTGACGGGCGGGTGGAGAAAAAAAATAAGTACTCGACTGTTTACAGTGGACGTGCCCCCACGGAGCAGCCAACGAACGCACTTATCGCTGACGGTGTCCTCCGCGGGGGCTCGTTAGCGCTTTTGACCGCGCCAGTGATCGCCACGTTTTCGCGGGCAACAGCAGCCGCCCCGAGCTGTATATAATACAGTTAGCATTACATCGGTGCCGAGCCCTCTCTCTTATTCCCAGAAGGCTATGCTGGTGCGCTGCCGCGCGTCACATGACATTGACATTTAAGTAAAACTTTTATCTCCGGCTGCTGTAAGTGTGTCACGCGAGTTTCTCTCTCCTCGAGAGCGCGCCCTTCCTCCGTTTCCATTTTTTTTGCTCTCCGGCGATCTTTCTCGTCTGCTCTTTTGCAGTGCACGTTTAGTCATCTCTTCGCGGCCGTTCGCGGGTTTTCCCCCTCTCGTTAGCCTTGACGACACATCGAGCCGTGCCCGCGACGCGTGAATTAGTTTGTTTTTCTATCTGATAAGGAGGTTTATGGCCTCTGCTCCACATTGAGAGGAAGTCGACTGTGTCTAGAGCTTTCCTATATCCTATAATGCTTCCTTATTGCTAAAGGGGATCAGCTGACTTAGCTACTGGTTTTTTAGTGATTGGTCGGTTACACACACTTGATTGGTTTCGACATATGTTTATTTTAAATTTGGCACATTACACAACTTTGCACAATATTACAAGAAAGTTCTGAAAGTTTCGTAATTAGAATTTTATCGGAATTGTTAGGTGTACGTATTTTAAAAGTTGAACTTTCAAATTGAGCCAAGAAGAAAATTTAGTCACTATCTTTTCAAAAGATTCTTTTCTTGATTTATTACTTCTTTTCTTTACACATGTTTTCAAAGATAAAGTAAATTGTATAAATGAATATTAATAAAACATTTGTAAACATGATTTGCAGTTTGCATAATACACTTTTAGTTTGCACTTCTCCTGTATTTACTATACATATCAACTGCATAGAGGGAGTTAATGTCATCGTCATTAAATAAAGTCTCGTCTTTATTTGATTGAATTAGGACTTTGATCAAATGTTGTCTGCTGCAGATAAGATTAAAGCCATTGAATACTCATTGTTATAAATGTACTGTGACAATTGTATTAGATTAAGTGCACATAAGCTTTACTTTATAATTTTTAGATTTATGATTTAATAATAAATTTTTATTTTTTTAATATTCTTTTAATTTTTTAGGTCAAAATGTATAAGGCTAGGGTGGTGTTTAATGCCTTGACCCCGCTGGCTCCAAGGGTCTGTGGAGCCAGGAAGTTCGCATCATGGTTGGTGAGAAGCGATCCTTTGACCAGAACTACTCAAGTTATGGTCTCAGAACCTTTACGCCGACAGAAAAGCAGTGCTGCTACGGAACCCTTCCTCAATGGAAGCACAAGCTCATACGTTGAAGAAATGTACAATGCATGGCTCCAAGATCCTCACAGTGTCCATGTGGTATGCATTTGATGAATATTGCAACTGTGAAAATAATCAAAATAATTTATTAAAACATTAATATAAATTTTCTGCCAAGTCGTGGGATTCCTTTTTCCGTAACAGCACAGCTGGAGCTGCACCTGGATTAGCTTACCAGGCTCCACCTTCCCTTGCTCCAAGCTACAATCAAGTTCCTCTTGGAGCCCTATTACCACTAGGTGGTGGATCACAACTTGGCCAAACACCAGTGAATGAGAAAATAATTGATGATCATCTTGCAGTACAGGCTATCATTCGCTCTTATCAGGTAAGAAAGTGTTGAGAGAAGTTTTGCAAGAGTTTGATCTATTATGAACTATTATTTCATGGCTATTAGCAAAAAACTTTAAACGCTTATTGGAAGTTAAATTTTATTCCAAACAAGGTTAATTATGCGGCTGCTACTTGTTACTGAATCTGGAACCTCAATAATTTCTTAACCAGACAACAATAATAAATTAGCAATTGTAATTTAACAAATGCTGGAACAATTTTCAGACATTTTGCAAGAGCAGCAGTGAAAATGTTAACAGCTGAACCACACTAAACACCTCCCACTAATTTTAATTTCCTTTGTAATTTTTAACATTTTTCTAATTTTTTTTAGCAGTTTTTTTCAAACTTTAAATTACGTAGTTAAATTTACTGTTTATTTCTAACTATTAATTGTTGTACTATTTATTACAATTGAGGTGACAGATTTCATATTGTTTCACAACTAAATCATACAAGAGGCACGTTAAAAATATTTTGCTTTGTTTGAAAATAGATCTAAATGCTCATTGACATTGTACTTTCTGCCATAAAAGCAGCATGAGTTCAATAATTATGCAAACGTATGTGTGTTTTACTGTCTAGGAAAACCTTACAAACGGCTATTTTGCATGGAATTATAATTCAGACATGTATATGTATCATTCATTGTTCAAGGGTTCTTAACATTAAATTTGAATCTTTTGGATACCCAATGTAAAAATTTGCAGAAATAATCATAATTAATATTTGGCAAAATATCTATATATAAAGTGGACAAATCACAACACTGTATTTTGATGTAACAATCACTTGATGTTTAGAAAATGATCGGACCAAATTAACTTTGAAGGGCATGATTAACCTAGATGATAAATGTTGTATAAATCAATTAGACCCCTTCATAAATCATTTTTCACTCTCAGTTAAAAAGGAATAAGAAAGTTTATTGATTTGTGGGAATTCTTGTGGATATTGTTCGCTCACATATAGGCTCGAGGTCACTTAGTTGCCGATTTGGATCCATTGGGTATCATGCGAACCGACTTGATACACACACATTACGCGGCTCGCAAGGGGTCTCCTGAACAAGTTCTACGACAGTATATGCTTGGTAAGGCTTCGACTCGTCTTCATTTTCATTTAAAACATACAATTCCGAGCAGTGAAGGTGCTGAAGTTTACTTTATCTCACTATCATACTCATCTCATTTTATCCCCTCGTTTTCCCGTTCGACCATGTGTGCTCGATTTTTAAGAGCTTTTTTCACACCTTCACTTGCATCTTATCACACTCACACCGTTTACCTGAAAAAGAAGTCAATTTAATTTTAAATGTATCAGTGTCTCATAGACCTTTTATTATAATTTAAGAGCCAATTATAGCTGATACTGAAAATTTTTCTAAATCCTTCTTGATGTTTTCTTAGTAAACTCATAATAAGAACTTGGAACGTTATTATCGAAGTGATAGCAACAATCAATCGAGCAAACGTAATCTTTAAAAAAATGTTAAAGCCTGTTTTCAGTGCAAAAATATTTCAAGATAAGAAAAAAAAAGTAAAAAATTGTTTTTATTTATACGCCTCTCTTCGATAATAGCAATAGCTACTTATGACCCAAAGCAAAAGCATGAAGGTAAGACTTTTGAATGTTTCCGATGACGCTTTTCCGCTACCTAGCTTTTTCTCTTACACTAAACTTGCACGGCTTGCCTGGAGCATGAAAAACATTAAAATAAGAGCACTATTCTAACATTATAACTTATTTGGCTTTCTCATTCTCATTTATATTTTGTGTGCACTATATTATATGGGAGGTGTAAGGTGGTTAACAACAACACTTTCTACGATTTCAATAACTAAATTTTGAAAATCAAAGCTTAATTGACAAAATACGAGCCACTTTAATAAGTTACAAAGTTTCTTTAGCGAGTTTCCGTCGGGGTGTTTCAATCCACTTTTCAATCAACAGTTCTTTTATAACGTAGCTCAAAAAAGCGCTGCATTACACGCTGAGTGGGCGGATCGCTGACGAATCTCGCTATGGAACGCTTTGATTTATCTAAGTGATGTTCTTCTACCCTTAACTGAGTGTGTTTTGCTCTTAAGATTACTAATGATACCAAATGACTGATGCACTGTGTCTTATATTGAATGTTCAAATGAAAATCGCTACTCAAAAGTAACACGCTCAGTTAGGCCAGAAGGGCGAGGTGCCTGGTCAGAGGGTAAAAGAAGTAGCTTGTAAGCTAAGCTATGTTTATGGCCGGTAAAAATGCGGCCTTCCAATTGACAGATTCGTGGTCATCATATCGCTAAATTGGACCCACTGGGAATCAACAGCGCTGATCTCGATGACCGGCATCCGCAAGAGTTGCTCTATAATTATTACTCCTTCGGTAAGCTTAACAATAGAGCGTAATTCACTTTTTCTCTAAGGAAATGCAAACGGCGACGTTTTTTTAGCGAGATTTTGCTCACGCCACGAGCAAAAGAGGCAGATGAATTCAAATCTGCCGCCAAAACCGCCTGTGGCACGATTATGAATTTTAGACTTGTTAGTCTTTCATTACTTTAGAATAAAGTGCATGTCATAAACACTGCGTAAAGGAAAATATTTATAAATTCGCACGCAAAGGTAGTGCGTCACCTGTTTAAACAAATCAACCTGCGTATTTTCACTGCATAATGTGGTATAGTGTTTAGTATGTGATTTTTATTTTAAACGAATGAAAGACTGCCAACCACACGTTATCGATTCATATGTCTTTTTTAATTTTATTTTGACGTTTTTTTATCTCTTATACTTTTTTAATTATGCTAAAGTACATTTCATCATCTTTATTTCTTTACTTAATTGCACCTTCGTTTTTGTTTTATTTTTATCAAGTTTACTTCTTTAATCAGCTAGTTGCATTTAAATTGAAATTTAATAAACAATTCGCATTGTAACATCGCCGCTATCTTACTTGAAGTTTCTCGCTAATTTATACACTGACGTCAAGCGCCGCGGAAAAGCAATAGAGACCTTTGAAAGTCGAAAATATTGCAATGACGAAGAACGAAGAACATCGTGCTTTAGCTCGAGTTTGATGAATGTCCACAGGAAAGAGTCCTCGTACGACTTACGCTCAAGATCTGCGAAATCGAGTAGCCGCTCTTACACAAAGTATGTAGCAATCAAATCAGAAAAAAATTTCTTTATGAAAAAAACACGTATCTAAAGTGTTTCGTTAAATACAGTATTGCTGTAATAAAATAAGGGAGTTTGTGCTTCTAGTGATGTCGGGAGATGAAAATTTGAAAATTTCGAATCATTAAAATTGCGCCGGTTACAAAACAATGTTTCTTTTTAGATGTTGGTATAGCGGGTGCTTGGGTTATCTTTGACTTCTTTATGTACTTGGATAAGAGACTTTTTCCCCGACGGCTTTCCGTGAGACTTTCGTAAGACTTTGTATCACGATATGCAACTTACGCGCTGGGTATTAAGAGAATAAAGAGAGACATGGAGAGAGCATACTTTTGTCTTCCTCGTTACGCAACGGTGAACTATTTTGAGAGTTTCAACTAATTTTTTTCCGTTATTTTCTTTTTTTTTGTGCTAACACGCTTGAGGTGTTTATTTTTGTGCTGTTTCACCATTAAATAAACAAGAACGCGTTATTATTACACGCTATGAACACTTTTATCCATTCGTTGTATATGTTTTATTTTTCACGCTAATGAATTTTTAATTTGCTTTTTGTTAACTTTTACAAAGTATATACGAGTCATTTTGATTTCTCTTTTAAGCAAGTGATGTGGATTTTATTTAAAAAGAATGTACGTATCTTTGTAAAGTTTGAATGCATGCGTTAGATATTTATGGAGCAAGGGTCGCTAAAATATAAAATTAGCTTCAAGTTTTGAAATAAACACATGATATCACTGCTATAAATACTTTTCTACAGTAACCGAAAATATGAATTTTCAAATCTTTTTAAAAAAAATAATCATTCAATACACTATCGTTTGATTTTTTTTTCATCTCATTAACATTGACATTAAGGAAAGCATCATTTTCAGTATCAGTTCGATATACGTAATTTTACTCGAGATTAATTAAACTTTAACACCACGCAAACACGACATAAATACGACAAGTTTAATTGCCAATTAATAATATGAATTTTCGTGATGATAAAAAAAATAACAGAGGAGTCGGATATGGATCGGGTATTCAAGTTGCCATCCACCACCTTCATTGGAGGTAAAGAGAAATCCTTGCCTCTGCGGGAAATCCTTAAGAGGCTTGAGTCGACCTACTGTCAGCACATCGGAGTAGAGTTCATGTTTATCAACTCCCTGGAACAATGCAACTGGATCAGGCAGAAGATGGAAACACCCGGAGTCATGGAGATCGACAACGATGAGAAACGCTTGATTCTCGCTCGATTGTCTCGTGCTACAATGTAATTATTTTTGAATAATTGATGTCACACCGTTTTGTATTTTGTCTTATCCGGATACTTTACAAAAATTTATACTTTTAAGGTTCGAGGCTTTCTTGGCTCGTAAATGGTCATCTGAGAAACGTTTCGGTTTGGAAGGATGCGAAATACTGATTCCTGCGATGAAGCAGATCATTGACAAGTCCACCGAATTAGGAGTCGAATCCATCGTCATGGGTATGCCACACAGAGGCCGTCTAAACGTCTTGGCTAATGTTTGCCGCAAGCCCCTGAATCAGATCTTTACACAGTTTGCTGCTCTTGAAGCCGCTGACGACGTTAGTACCATTTTATTTTATCAAAATTTCACATTTTTTTACTTATCTTACCTATTTTAATGTAATAGGGATCTGGAGATGTCAAGTACCATTTGGGTACGTACATCGAGCGTTTGAATCGCGTGACGAACAAGAACATTCGTTTGGCTGTAGTTGCTAACCCATCTCATTTGGAGGCCGTTGATCCTGTAGTTCAAGGCAAAACCCGTGCGGAGCAATTCTACCGCGGAGACGGAGAAGGCAAAAAGGTAATTTACGAGCTTTATTTAGGAGAATCGACAAAAGTATTTTTAATAACAAATCAAACGATTTGCAGGTCATGTCTATTCTTCTGCACGGTGACGCGGCTTTCTGCGGCCAAGGTGTCGTTTTCGAAACGATGCACTTGTCTGATTTGCCGGACTACACGACTCACGGTACAATTCACATCGTCGTTAACAATCAAATCGGTTTCACTACTGACCCAAGGCACTCTCGATCCTCGCCTTACTGCACAGGTTTGTCATGACTTTATGAAGATTTAAAACTGTTGGAATGAAAAGTAGTGAAATTTAATTAACTTGTATATTTTGCTTGTTAGACGTCGCTCGTGTGGTCAACGCCCCCATCTTCCACGTGAACTCTGACGACCCGGAGGCTGTAATGCATGTGTGCAAGATCGCAGCTGAATGGAGAGCAACGTTCCACAAGGACGTTGTTATTGACATTGTATCCTATAGACGAAACGGTCATAACGAGATTGACGAGCCCATGTTCACTCAGCCGCTTATGTACCGCAAGATTAAGAAAACACCACCCGCCCTCGATCTGTACTCTAAGAAACTTGTTGACGAAGGAGTTGTTACACCTGACGAAGTCAAGGTTTGTACTACTAAAAGTTTGTTATTATTATTATTATTTGCTTAGAAAGCATGTTAATCTTTGATTACATAAATTTTAGCAAGTTAATGATAAATATGAGAAAATCTGTGAAGAAGCCTACAGTAACGCCAAACAGGAAACCCATATCAAGTACAAAGATTGGCTTGACTCCCCCTGGTCTGGATTCTTTGAAGGCAAGGACCCGCTGAAATCTTCACCGACAGGCATCAAAGAGGACACACTTATACACATTGGAAAAAAATTCTCGTCACCTCCTCCAAATGCTGCTGAGTTTGTTGTCCACAAGGGTAATCAATAATTTATTGTTTTATTATCTCATGTACACTGTTTTCCATTTAAAACTTTTATTTAATAAAATTGTTATTTATTTAAGGTATCGAGCGTATTCTGAAGGCACGCATGGATATGGTTGAGGCGCGACAAATCGATTGGGCTCTTGGCGAAGCTATGGCATTTGGTTCGTTACTTAAAGAGGGTATTCATGTCAGATTGTCGGGTCAGGACGTCGAGAGAGGAACATTTTCTCACCGACACCACGTTTTGCATCATCAAACTGTTGATAAAGCAACGTACCGACCACTTTGCTATTTGTACCCTGACCAGGCTCCTTACACTGTTTGTAACAGTTCCCTGTCCGAATACGGTGTCCTTGGTAATTATTACGACTTAGTTTTCGTAAAAAATCAAACCGGCCAAAGTTTAATCTAATAATATAAAATAATGAATCTTATCTCAGGATTTGAATTGGGATATTCAATGACGAATCCAAATGCCCTGGTTATCTGGGAGGCGCAGTTCGGCGACTTTAACAACACTGCTCAATGCATCATCGATCAGTTCATCAGCAGCGGGCAGGCAAAGTGGGTGCGTCAATCTGGTCTTGTTATGCTGCAGCCACATGGTCTCGAAGGAATGGTACATAGTTTAAAAAATTCCCTTTTATTTATTAAAGTCGTAGAACAGCTTCTAACATCTTAAAATTTACAATAGGGCCCCGAGCACTCCAGCGCTCGTCTCGAAAGATTCCTGCAAATGTCAGCTGACGATCCGGACTACTTCCCACCGGAAAGCGAAGAGTTTGCAGTTAGACAGCTCCATGACATCAACTGGATTGTAGCTAACTGCAGTACACCTGCCAACCTCTTCCACATTCTTCGTCGGCAAATCGCATTGCCCTTCCGTAAACCATTGATTCTCATGACACCGAAATCGTTGCTTCGCCACCCAGAGGCTCGATCCAGTTTCGATTTAATGTTGGAAGGTACGGAATTCCTAAGAATTATTCCAGAAGAAGGCGTTGCGGCTCAGAATCCTAACAAAGTCAAGCGAATTTTGTTCTGCTCTGGAAAAGTTTATTACGATCTGAAAAAAGCACGATCGGAAAAGCAAATGGATGATACTGTTGCCATCACAAGGGTAGAACAGGTTAATATTTATTTTTACTACAAAATAACTATTTTATTACTTTTTTCTTTATTTCTTTATTTATCTATTTCTTGTGAAATTTTATTTCTTCAGATTTCGCCGTTCCCGTACGATCTTATCAAGAAAGAAGTCGCGAAATATCCCAATGCAGAATTAGTTTGGTCTCAGGAGGAACACAAAAATCAGGGAGCCTGGGCGTACGTTCAACCACGTTTCCAGACAGCTCTCAATGGAAGCAAACCTGTCTCGTGAGTATTTCTGTACCGATTAAATTTTATGTCGCTATTCATTTTCCATACGATTAAAGCATATGCATGCTTACTAATTTTCCATACCTTCATGCATATAAATTAAACGTATTCAAATTGCATATCTCCTACTAACATGTGCTCATGAATGAACCTATACCATCGTTTATAATTTATATGGTGGAGAAAACTATGTGCTTGCACTCGTGCTAATTTATAGTTAGACAATTAGACCTTTCAAAAGGAATAATAGAATTCAATAGAAATTTATTTATAATATTTTTGTAATACTGTCTAAATGGCCCCTATTTTTTACGATACGAATTTAGAAAGTAAATAAATTTCAAATAAAAACAATGATTTCAGCATTTTGCTTGAGCACAATAAGTGTGGATTCTTTATTTTTCTATTTGTTTTGCACATCCGAACATTATCGTAAAGTTAGTCGATTTATTAAGTGAAAAATTTGGGCCGTGTTACAGTATGGCAAGTACGAGTGCAAGTGATAATAGTGGAGGATGGTTTAGTAGCTGGTTCTCTTCGAGTAAACCGGCAGAAACCACTACTACTTCTGCTACTACTCCCGAACCTGAATCCAAAGAATCATCGAAACCAAAGTCAAGAAGTGTTAGGTAATTTCATGACAGTAGAAAGGGAAATATAGGACATTTCGCTTTTTTATGCTTTAATTGTAAATAAATTTAAACCAATGATGCTAATAAATAATTTTTGTTTGAACAGTTACGTCGGCCGCCCAACGGCAGCATCACCAGCCACCGGCAGCAAAATGCAGCATCTCAAAGAGTTAAAACAACTTCTCGACGACTCGTTTAACCTTTAATTTTACGTAGATTTGTAAAAAAGAAATTTATTTATTTTTCTTCTCTATCCTAATGTTAATACGGTAATCGACCGCGCTATTATTTAAATTTTCAGTCATCCCTTCTGTTTAATCAAATGGCGTTTTGCAATTAGTAATACGTACAGTGATATTTTATTGCTCAAACCGGTACGTAGCTCAAATTTCAATACAACGTAGCCGAAATTGAAAGTCTCATTCAGTTTTGTTACTCATTAGCCAATCAGAGTTATTTATAGATGGACTATAAATAAAAATTTGAGTCTAGTACCGGTTTCAGTAGCTAAGTGCAAACGCAAGTGTATTTTTTCTGTTTATATGTCCATAAAAGCAATTTCGTGACATAAAACGTGTAATAAAACTACATACTAAAGTATTATTTTAAACTTAAACGCTGAGCTTGTAAGATGAATGCGCTTAAGCGTGTACACGATTCCGTTACACTAGGAGATTCTCCGCATGACGTTGAACGCAATGTTGAAGAGATAGTTTTCTATCAAATAGAAACAAGTAAAGGACCGCCAATCGTTTTAATCTTTTATAGTTGCTGTGTTTTGTAAAAAGTTAAGCGATTGGCTAACCGTTGAGTGCTATAAATGGCGTAAGCCGAAAAAATGGTGGCTCATGTGTATGTATAACGAAACCGAGGAGGTGGTCATATTTGCAATGTGCGTTTTAATATTTATTTACTTTTGAGAAAAAAGGTACATCATATTGGACACTGCATAGTCTGCTAAGACAGTATTTCACTCACGACTTCCTTATATCCATAAGGTATTTTCGTTCATGGGTAAAATTAGCCCTTTTGAGAGAAATTTGCACCAAATAAAGAAAAAAAAGACTCATCAATTAATAAGAAAATTATAAAAAAAATTGTAAAATTTAAAAAAAGTACGTACAATGGCGCTACGGCAGAGTCGTTTGTCATTTCTGGCGGGAACTAGATGTGATTTAACGAATGAAGTCGCACTTATTTTAAAGATATTACAGTGATACTTAATAGAGATTTTATGTCCAATATGCCAGATTTTACTATCAGATACCCGGTTTGAAATGGTTCGAACCGCGTGATGTGCATACACTTAAGTATAGCGACGTGAGAGTAGATGAAAATCCGGTGGTGAACGTTGAATTTAGTAATAAATTATATTTTATTGGTTAAGAAATGAACAAAATTTACATTGCACTTCATGTAGCAAATTCAGTATGCTATTAAATTAAATCTTCCACCAGATATACTTGCCTTTAGACGTTTTATCTCCTGAATATCCTTGAAATCATCATAATTATGGTCAATAAAAAAGAAGTTTTGTGTTAATTCGTTTATTTTTAATAGAATCTTCTTACAGTAGTTTGATTTGAAATAAACTTATAACATATATACATAAAGCACGCGCGCGCATGAGTATTGTCATTTCAAGTTGGTTTCATTCGTCATTGTTTAAAATTCGTTCAAAAGCGTCTTTTTTACCTTTGTTTTTAAACATCGACTCTTTGTCATTCGATAAGTACATATCTCAGTAAGAACAAGTGAGCTAGCGCAGAGTTGCAGACTTGATGAAAATAAAGAAACTAAAATTGGATTTGCAATGGGAATACAAAAATAAGTTTTTTTTTTCTAGAGCAGTTTTTGCGTGTAAAAATAAAATCTCTGACCTGCATTCATTATAGTTGATTCTAAATATTTTTACAACTTATGAAAATTTCTCGTTGTTTTTCTACTTTTTTCTAAACAGAAAGTTCTTTGATGTGGCATGCGGACCACTACATTTAAATAATCCGTCTTTAATGCAACGAATGTCAGATACCAGTTTGATAAAATTAGTGCGTTTTACTTTTTACGATATCTTTCGTCTGAGACTAGTAGTCTGTCTGACCGAGAACGCTGTACATGATCCTTTTGAAGCTGTTGCTTTGATGAATCGTCTCGCCGTCGTTATCGACTATGTTTATCTGCGCAGCAAGTGAAACAATACGATTAAAATTGTCTGTTGAGAAAAAAGTAAAGGGAAAGTGCAGTTGGTCATAAATCGAAAATACTTACACCTGGACTCTTTGGCCGGAACTGAGCAGGCTGTGAAATACAACAATTATTTATTCAAAAAATACTTTTCAGTAAATTTATAAATAGTAGGTAGAATTTTTAAATTTAAATTATTTTTTTTATAATTGATTATGATTTTTTTATTTAAGGTATAAAATTTTCTTACTCTGGGTTGCCTGCCTTTCTGAGGCGAGAAGACACCTTGGCGCGTCGGCTGGCTGACCTGCTGTACGTGGCCGTCGTAGTCCTCCTGGAGGGCCTTGTAGGCCTCGCTCTGGTTCGGATCGAACTTGCCCGGCTTCTTACTGCATGGATTATTCGCATAATGTTTATAAAAAACGACACATTTTTTAATAATTACATGATCCATACTCTATATAGTTCGTGTTAATTCTCTTCTTGCGTGCAACTCAAGACAATGATAAATTATTGAATTAATTGCGTCGTCAGTCTGCGTTTTATTTATCATTTTGTTATACGTACAGTAAGATCTCTCGACGTATTGTTATACTGGAAATGAGTAGCCACTACTGCTTGCATCGCATGTTATATTTTACAACCGTTTTAGAGATGCTGGAGTATTGTAACTACGCAGCGCAGGTGGCAGGTGTCACATCGATTATAAGCGAAAGATTTTGATCGTTTAGTCGAGAGACAGAAAGAGTTTGGTGCCGTTATACTTTGATTTGTTTTTATCTCCATTCCATTCGCAGTTGCTTTCAAAGAGCGATGGCTTTCTTTTATGGATTATTTACAAAGATAAAGATATTAGATACATCATTTTGTTAGTACATGTATTACACTACGTGAAAATCTATTCATGACGATTATCCACTACCGATGCGCATCGCATGCAAGTTTTATTTTTGTATTGTCGTTTCATTTGTAAAGCATCAATTTCTTTTTTAAATCTTCCCTTTGTTCTTTCTTTATCGATATGCTCTACCGTCGTTTGCGCGGGTCGCTTTTCATCAAATTAAATTATGCATCTTTTTCGTTTAATTCTTTTTGGTGCGACTTTTGAATTTCGATCGTTTCGATGTGTGACACTTGGGTGGTGGTATATACGGATGTCCGAGGAAAAGAAGACGGAGCAGAAGAAGAAACGCGGAAGGGTGCCGATCAGTTATTATAACGAGCGAGCGATGGGATTCGAGAAGGGCGGAAAAATTTAGTTCGGTTTATTGAACTGCGGCCAAACGTTCTTCGAGGCTGCAGCCCTTGCCTGCTCTTTCATGCGCCTCGCTTGCTCTTGGATTTCCTGTTTCTGTTTCAGGAAGGAAAAGTCTATGAAAATGCTGGAATCACAAATAAAGAGCTCAGGTCAGTCGCAAACCCTCTGATCTTCGGCTTACCATTTTTTGTTCTGCAGTGGGTTGTACATGTTTTCTTTCTCTTTTTAATTCGCGGTTTATGTCTGACACTTTTATCGAGATCACCGCGTTTTAGTCAACATTTTCAATTGAGGCAATTGGAAAAGCAATTGAAAATATGGTAATATGATTTTTTTTATTTATAATTGGATATTTTTGTTTCTATTGATGATACTATTATTATTTTTCGTATTACAAAATTTGTGTCAGTAAAGTGATTTGGAAAATTTTGTAATATACTGTATATACGTATTGTTTATAAGGTCCTTGCCAAAACTGAAATAATTCAGTGAGAATTGCTCGTGTCACATTAAAAGTGAAATCAAGCACTCCTAGAGCAGCCACTAGAAGGATCTAGAACTCTTATGTAAAACAATTTTAATTGAAAATTTGAAAAGAAAAAAGGAAAGTCAAAACTTAGTAATCAATGATTACCTTTTAATGACATCTGTTGTTTTTTTTTCTTTTTTTTTTGTAAAATTAAGAAAGTGAAAGTAATTATTCCCGAATCACACGGTTTTTCTCGATTGCACGCGCATCGCCAGTAATTATGATCCTATTTTACCGTTTACTTGAGTTGAATTGTTAAAAATTGAATGAAGCAGTTAATAAGCCAGTGCAGTACATTGGAAAGCAGCTAAAGTTAATCTGGCCTTAAAGTTAATCGATTAATACCAACACAAAAAATCAACCGAGTAAAACTGAGAAAAAATAAGTATGAGCGTTATAAGAGCTTTTAACCAAAATATATAGATATATACATTCTAATTATGATGGCGATGATTTACAATGACGACTGACGTTTGCTTCGTCAAAGTCAGTGATGATTGATAATTGATTATGTAAACTTTGATGAATTGCGCGAAGATAAAAATGAAAGAAAATGAGTAAAGTATTAGAAGCGTGAAATGAAGTAAACGAAGAGGTCGGATATTATGTACTTACGGTATGGCAGAGGCTTGGCACTTTATAGTGTCCGCAATATTTTGTTCGGAGTAGAGG
Source organism: Eurytoma adleriae (assembly GCA_900480045.1). Classification (NCBI taxonomy): domain Eukaryota; kingdom Metazoa; phylum Arthropoda; class Insecta; order Hymenoptera; family Eurytomidae; genus Eurytoma; species Eurytoma adleriae. The sequence goes on from UXGC01000428.1 coordinate 94,652, forward strand.
CCGATCGGCGAATTGAATTGCTTGTGCACAACCTGCCAAAAAAAGAACATGACGGAGACAGCAAAAACAATTAACGATGAGTAAAAGGAGGCGCAAAATTTTAAACTATAAATTCATTTTCATTTTGCTTAAAACTTCATTTTATTTGGCAAATCAAAAAACGGCTTTATTATTATATTAATCTTGATTCTCAACGCAACAACAAAAAAAATTCAAAGGTAACCAAGTTGTATCACTCGACGCTGTTATTTGCATTAATCGTTATTTCAATTAAGTGTGCGGTAATGACATTATGTTGAGATTTTATTATCGTACAAGCAATGAGATTTCGGCTTCTCCACTCGCAATCTCTCTGGAATGAACAGTGTGTTGTTATAGTCGTTATATTCATTCCAGAGTCTTCTGCATATGAATTATCTGCACAATCGTTGGCTGAATAATTAAAAGTATCGATATAGATAAAATCGGTGTTCACACAGAGAAGAGGAGTGCAGGATCGAATGACAAATTGGACCGTCGGGGGCTGTGAATGAAAATTTTAAATGCACCAGCCGCGACGGGCCGTACTAAAATGCCACGATAAAAGCCCGCTAAAAGGTCCAATTTTCATTGAGCAAATGTAAGTGATATAATTAGCGAGTTGTGCTGCGGCTATTTGGCACCTGCGTATAACTCAGCGCAATAAGCTTCTCATTAATAGCCGCAAGTGCGGAAAAATCTCGCGCGCTAAACTGCGAAATTGCAGAGTGAATAATAAAAAAAAGCGCACAACACGTCAAGCGCGAGAAAAAAAATTTTTTTAAAGAGCGATAAATAAAACGTGAAAAGTGTGTTGAGGATGTTCAAACCTTGGGCAGTATTTCGGGGCTCACAACTCGCTGGAGCACGGATTCCGCCACCTGATCACACGTGTATCAATGAGTAAAACAAATGACGATCGTTTAGACGCGCTATTGTTACATAATGCATTTCGCTTAAAAATACGAGCGGCGACGGTAGAGAGAGATGGAAGTATCTCTGTCTCCGTCGATCGCGCGAAAAAAAGAAAGGAGCGCGCGGATGAGATCGGGAGCGGTGGCTACAGCTTAAGATCCACGGGCTCGAGGCGCAGCTCCCTTACGACCGGTGTGATCTGATATTTGAATGTACGTACTTTCTGCTTCATCGCGACCTCGGGGTGCGCGACCTCGTAGTGGTGAGGCGGGGCCCTGACCATGGGGTTCGGGTGGTGACGCAGATAGCACTCGCCCAGAGGTGCATCCTTCTTGATCTTGGCGCCCGGTAGGACGAGGGGCGTCGTACGGTACGGCTGTAACATAAATTCTTCATTTAATAAATATTACTTTTACTAATACAGATTGCACGCTGTCAGCTCACTCGGGAAACTGTTCTACTTTAAACCTGCAGTTAAAGCTATGTAAGTAGTACTGCTGTGAATAGTTGCGCAATATTTTCTAAGCAATATTGTTACGATATTCATATGAAAAAATCTCTGAATGTAAAATCTTTACTTTCGTATGTTAAAAGAAAATCTGAACTGTACGATTAACTTTTACTATACGAAAACAGAAATTCTTAATTTTTATCACTTTCTTTTTTTAATTTTTCATGATATACTAACACACGAAGCAGGTTGATAGACGAGAATATTTTTAGCTGGCATTTTTTAAGAGGATCTTCTCGAGAGTAGAAGTTTGGAATTTATGAGTACTATTAAATGTATATCTCGAATACGCAATCGAACTATTTCGTAACATTACCGAAAATTTTCTTACGTTTTCTATAAAAGAGTGACAATAACGAATTACATGGTAGCAATTTACTTTCACCAAAATAAAACGAAATAAATTAGAAAAGTTGATAATTAATTCATTCGTAACATCGTGTATATATCACGTTAAAATTCATGATTTTTAATCAATTCTAAGAACATAGTACAGATATTTATGGATCAGTAGCAAAACGATTTTGAAAACTATATTCAATGTTTTAGAAATCAAAGTAGGTCTCGCAAATATACGAGACTGTCACTAATTGCTGAATACAATATTTCAGTGCGTGGGGAACAAGTTTCTTGATTTATTAACTTAATTTTTTATTTACTCTTTACACAGTACAAGTATGAAACTAATAATTTATCTAATCTAAAAAATATATTAAACACTGTTAAAAACAATCAATGCCGTATTTCCATCGTTCGCGCAATAGTGGAGGTAGTCGTTCGGCAGCGGTGGTTAGCGAATTTATTTGCCGGCCGTGCGAGTCCGGGCGTTTTGAACGGCAGCCAAGAAAAATCCGCGACATTCCGTAATAATATCGAGCTTGAGCTTCGACATCGGCGTGTGCGCGCACAGGGAAGGGGGGCGGCAATTTTTCGCGCGATAATATACAGCTCGGGCGCACGAGGTTGCTTGTCAATTAGTCGGCCCGATATAGGCCTGCGTCGTCCCAATTAATTTTTCGGCCGCTTCCAGCCAGAAATAAACGCGATATGTGCGCGCGGAGATCGGTGACACTTTCTCGCCGCCTTTTTCTCGGTTGTGCGAAAAACTTGGCAGTTGGGTGAAATCGAGGGGAGAAAAATACTCCGGCCACCTGGCCCTCGTCTCGCGCCGTATTGCCAGATCGGCAATTTCTCGCTTTGAATTTTCGACTATTTTTACTTAAGCGTGGATTGCTAAACTTTCTGAATTGTGCGCGTCGAGCTTACGCGTACTGATGCTTTGCCTGTATGATTTGTCTAATTGATTTTGTGATGCAAGCATTTTCGAGGTTGAAATTTTGTAATTTAAAGAAATCGTTCGAAATTGACTGCAGTTATATTAATTTTTTACACAATTCTTTTAAATCTGCAGATATTATTTTTTAAATATTTATACCTAGTTAAATGAAAATCTTGTGAAAGTGTTTAACTCGATAAAAATATACCTATTAAAAAATAAAGCGGTATCCATTATTTTCTTGCAAATAATGTTTTGAATTCACCATGCAATAAATCTATTCTATTTCAGACGTCGCTTTCTTTTGACGCGAATAGACGTGACAGAAACATCATAAACTGAACCGATGAAGCGAAAGTAATATAAACAGTCCCCCTTTTCTCAAATTGAGAATTTATTTTCGAACGTTTATCGCAATATACTCCAAAACTAACAAGTCGAAACCCAGCCCTTCGTTAACGGTTTATCGATAAGATACTCCCCTGCAACGAGCACAAAGTGCACTCAGGCTTATATCGCGAGCACCTGGCCTCCTCCGATAAGTTACGGTGCATAAATATCCACCACCCAACTCCAAAGCGACTGCACTCGGTCTAACGGAACCCCCATGAGATTCCCATTCAGCAGTTCTTCCGCCTCTGTTTTCAAGGCTGCGCGACCTGGGCGAAGGGCAGGGCTAAAGCTATATCCGCGCGTCGCCGCAAATATAGAATTGTCCAGCGGCGCGAGGTGAACGCGCGCGCGCGTATACCCCGGCACGTTGCATAAATGGGTCAGGAACGAGTTGCGCGGCGACGGCGCCGTGGCGAGTGCGCGACGCGAATTCGCGCCCGAAATAGATCAAGGCCCCGTGGACTAGCACCGCGTAAAAATAAAGTCGCGCGCGCGCACGCGAGCGTCCGAGGGGCGACGAGCTTGTCCCGCGAGCGCGCGGGCTTTTGCGCGCTGTCGCTGCGAGCGCCCGCTGGATCTCGCCCGCGCCCCTTTCTTTTCACGCCCGCGAGCTTTTCAAGGTCGCCGGAGAGCTTAGCGGCCAAGCGGCTGGATTGCCCAATCGCGGGCAACCCGCTCGCAGCGTTTACTGTGAGCCGAAGCTTTGATCTTCGCCGTTCGATTTGGGGGAAGGTTTGGATAGTGGCTTTTTCCTTTTTGTTTTGTTAGCGCGGACGGGTTATTTTTATTGGATATCGATGGGGATAGTTTTACGAGACCGGTTGGGTCGTTAATTAAACGATGAACGAAAATTTTTGGGATCATTAAAAATCTCGTTATAGCATGCTGGGTGCGGTCTAGAAAGTAACGCGGTAATAGGCTGTTTCGAAAATTTGTTTGGTAAATAAATTTAGATAGTTTTACGTAATATGTGGTTTTTATTTTGAACTACACTTTTTTTAACATATACCATACGACAGATTTTTATTTCGATCTTTAATTTTTTTTAAACTTGCAAAATAATTGAAGAAAAATATTTTATTTTTACACGCTGTTAACAAATAAAAGTAAAAAATCTGCGGGGTTCAATGTAATTTTATATCGCTCCAAAATTGAAGCTCGAGTGTCGAGATAAACGGAGCAGAAGGCAGCGCGCCTCGGTTCCGTGTGTCTGTCTGGGCCATCGGAAAGATCCAGAAATTCGTGTGAAAAAAATTTTGCGAATCCATTCGAGGGGTGACGAGAGAGCGGCGACGCAGCCGAAGTGTTTTAGTAACCCAGATTTTCCGGCAAACTAAAATAGCTGAGTGCATAAGCGCGCGTTGCAGCGAAGTTCGACCGCGCGTCAATATGTATTATATATCTTCTTTCGAAAATCTCGCCCAGTCCCGATCCCTTTCACCACCCCCAAAAATCTCACCACCGAGCCTCGTCCGTGCATCGCTTCGATCCGCGCGATTCATCGGCTTTTGGCAGAGCGCGCAATGGCTCGTCGATCGCTGCCAAACGCGACACCGGATATCGGAAAGCTATATACGCGCGCCCGCGGGGTAAACACAAGCGGCGCGTTGCTTTTGGGGGTGGTTTTTTTGCGTTAACAGTCGTACCCAGTAGACGGCGCCCTCCTTCTCGGTGGACTGAGGCGGCCGATCGTAGGTCGTCGTCCAGGAGCGGCGGTAAGAAGGCATCCTTCCTCGAGTCCGAGTGACAGCGACGAAGCCCGCGGAAACTGTGCGTCCGACGCTCGCGAGAGGCACCGACGTTTAAGGGGACGTGGACTGGCTCGCGCGGCTCTCGCGCTCTACTGTCCCGATTGATGCGCGGGCGGCCACTAAACTCCGCCGGGCGCGTTCTCCAAGCGGCGGCATCGCAGCTCTCCGCGGGCACCAAGGATCCGCCGCGTCGCCCACCCACCGCCCGTCGACGCGGTTCATCGTTTTTGACATGTTTTTTTTTTATTGACCCGAAGATGGAATTTTGGAGGCGATCGGCTAATTTGCGAAAGAATGTCAAGGAGGTATTTCGGTGACAGGGGTATTAATAGATGCGAAAACTGGCAGCTTTTCCGAAAAAAATTCATAAACATAGTGTCGATATTTTTTTTGAGTCCTCGAATGAGAACTTCAAGTGATTTGTTTTTGCAGATTAAAGTGTAATCTTATATCAAAATATCGTTTAGCAGATATATTAATAATTTGTATTATGACAAAAACAATTCATTGACAAATTCGTTTAATTTATTAGAGAATAAAGTTACAATGAAGATTTATCAAATCTTTAAATAGAATTGTTTTTTAGTAATTGTCAATCAATATCGCACCAATAATAGAAGTAGGAATTGATTTAGATTTAGAAAAAAATCATTTAGTTATAATAAGTGAAGGATAAATTCAGTGCATTAAACTAACAGCAAATGAATTAGAGACTAGTCCAAAAAGAGATGAAAATAAAGAGGTATCTTCAGAATTCAATGAATCACGATTTTGATTCACGCTTGGAAAGTTTCAGTCTCCACTCATTGTTTATATTCCACATATCGGAAAGTGTTAAAGACCTCTGAAACAAAGCCTGCACCCAAAACTGAAGTAAAACTTCCGCTGGATGCCCCGATATCCCGGTGGTAAACAAAGCAAAGCTCCATTGTCACGAGCGGTGTACCGAGGGGGAAAATCGCCGGGATATCGGTTCCTCTCTGTATGCAAAACTCGTTATTTATAACTCAGCCACTCTCCCTCCCTCTCTCCTTCTCTTATGTTTGTTCCTTCAAAGCTTCTCTGTCCCACAGTTTCCAGTGGACGGGCCGAAAATACGCGGCGATGGTTACCCCCACCGCCGGCGGCAACTCGCGAGTTTCCGCATGATTTAGGGGAACGCGGCTCGGCGATTTGCACGTACGCGCGGGAAACTCGTGTAAACGCCGGAAGTCCGTGCCCTGGGCAGACAAATCACGCGGCGCCGCCGGGCTGCCGGTGCTTTTTTAACTCGCCGAGTCGTACGCGGGACGCTCCGTGAAAAATCGCGAGTGCTCGCCCGGTTCATTTATTTCACTTAGCGTTCGCAATAGCGAGCTCGTTTTTCATCGCGCGCGGAGGGTGCGAGGCGAGTGCGCCGAAGTGCCAGCTTTTCCTGCATCCCATTATTCCTTTCCATCGTTGTTGACTTTTTCCTCGTTATAAATTCTCGTCATCGTAAATCGTTAATCTTATAAATTTAGAACTCCTAACAATTTCTTATCTATGTTAATTCGAATGAAATACGAGAATCTACATTAATAAAATAAGCCAGTAGATAAGGGCTGGCTAGAGTCAGACGAGATATTTTTTAAATGTTTGTTGTAAGAAAAGGATGAGTACTCACCTGGGACAGGTAGAATCTCTCCTCGCGGACCTCGTCGATGTGATCGTGGGCCGGTGTGAAGTGGTCCGGGGTGAAGGTTCTCGTGGGCTCCGGGACCTCGATCGGAAGAGGAGGCGGGACCGGGCTCTTGGGCAACACCGGCGGCACATGCGTGCTCTTAGGCCTAATCCATCCCCCCACAAAAGACACAGGTTAATACAGTCGTGGTACAGCCACCCATCCCTGGGCTTATAATGCAATGGATTAATGGCAGCGCGCGAAGCGATGAGCGAGGCGTTGCGAAACCGACGCGAATTGCGTAAACGCGAGGGGGACGTTAATGGACGCGTCGTCTTTTCTGGCAGAGCGCGCTGAAAACTTAACGCGCCGGAGTCGACTTTGGCGGGCGCGCGAAGCGATTACGGCCAAAAAGTGCAGCTTTGTGTTAGCCTAACGAGCGTACATCGCATTTCTTTCGTCTTTCTTTTCTGTTTTAGAAAATTTAACCGTATGCTCGGCGAGCGCGGGGATCGGCGCGTCTACATGGGCGGCGTAAATAATAAAAAAGACACTGATTTTAAATGACTTTATTGGGCAGTTCATGAGGGTTGCACAGTTTGATGACTGAAAATGAGGCGGTTTGACAATTTGCCGTTGAAATAACGCGGAAGGAAATTCACGGGAGTATACACGCGCGCTTGTCGGAAATTGATGCGAACGTAAAATGTTAAATTTATATCGAACGTCTGCCACGAGTGTTCCCCTTTCACTATTATGCCAACAAATAGTGTCTGCTCGGACCGATGAGTTCCGTAACTTTTTCTCGCGACAAAACAATATCTGGCCTTAATTTATTCTCCTATAAGAAAACTACACGTGTCTTGATTAAATAAGTTTCCTTTAACCAAAACAAATATTGCAATAAATTTGTTTCTTAGATAAATAGATTCATAAATTTTGATTCCCTTTTTCTTGTCTGCGTTGGTTGTTTTATTTTTATTTTTGAGAAAAATTAAAACGAATAATTTAATTCATATCTTAAAGTTGCTAAGAGTCTAAAACACATGACAAAAGAAATAAAATACGTAATTTTGAAAAAATTTTAAATTTTAAAAAATTTGAAAGAAAAACAAGAAATCCATTATTCCCTTTTCGTTCGAAACAAAATCCATAAAAATATTTACTAATCTGTATGGAATCGCGCCAAGAAAGTAGCCCGGCAGCTGAGAAGAGTGCAACTTGAATAAAAATCTTTTCTGGCACAAAGAAAGCGCATTCTGGATTGCATGCATAAATTTCCTTAATATAAAAGAAAGAAAAAAAGGCGAATCTCCAAGCAGCGCGCGTATACAAATGAAAAGGTATTAAAATAGCTGGTGAAGCAGCTGCGCGGAGAGCACAGCGAGCATCTGCTTAAGCAAGCGCTTAGCGACGGCGCGGGCGCGCGCGGGCGTGCGCTCTAAGGTCGCGGCGTTATCGTCGCCGCTGGCCTGGCCGTCGGTCGCGCGACCCGCCACGGCTACTACGAACTTGCTGATGATCCGCGGCGAGTGATTGCGAATGCTACATGGTGAGCCGCCGGCTGTTCTCGCCGCTAGAGAATCGGACCTTTCGATGGCCAGTACTACGGAGTCGGAATTTTGCAGGAGGTTCTGGGCGTCTACATGCCTCAAGTCCCGCACGTCGTATGCGTCGATCTTTTTGATAACGTCACCCTTCTGAAGATCGTCGTTCTCAGACTGCAACCAGAGTAAAAAAGAGAATGGTTATCTTATAAATTTAACTAACTTTTTCGGCTAAAGTTTACCGTTGCTTTTCAGACGTGTCATTTATTTGAAAGTGAGTTCTAGAAATTTGGAGAATAAATATTATAGTTTTGAATTCAGATTGATTATGGGCGGGCTCTTGAATTAAAATTAGAGTTACTTTCGTTTCACTTTCTATCGAGAAGAGACTGTGCAAGCGTTCAAAATATCAAATTGAATTTACCTCTCAACTCGAATTTTCAAATCCGGAAAGTATATATATATTAATAAGTAATATATAGTAAGTAGTATATAGTAAGTATATATAATTTGAATGATAGCTTAATTATATTTTAGTTTGCGTCTGACCGGATCTGGCTGTTTCTACTTCAACCGTATAAGTAGTTTCGGAGATAATAATACTACATCATTTCAAAAAAATAATTACAATATCTATTCTATTTTAGTACTATCCTAAAATGCATCCTATTTAACGTATCATTAGCACTGTCAACAGCAACTCAATTAAAATGTCGATCATTTAAAAAGTGTTCACCTCAACCCTAATATTGATTGATCAATGTTTGGCGTCAGCCATCGATTCGACCCTCAAGATTCAAATTTTTCATTAGGGTCTTGTCAAATAAACGAGAAAAAAGAGCGAAGCAAGACGAGGGACAAAGTGGAAAAACAACTCACACGGGTGACGACCAAAGGTGTGCCCAAGTCAGATCCACCAGCGATGCTGATACCCCAAGGCACACTCCTGCTCGGCCTTCTCAGTCTTACGGTCAACGTCTGCCGCCTCGTCATAATCCACCGCTACTCACTACACAACTCGCCACTCTAACTCTCCCGAAAAAAAAACAGAAAAAAAAAACAAAAATGGTAGAAACTGACACTGACGAGCGGAGGATAATCGTTGCGTTCGATGAAAAAAAAAATAAAAAAGAAAATATGAAGGCGTGCGAACAAAGCGACGGTCCAGGGACCACTGTGCGCGCGCTCCGCGTTCGGCTCTAATGTAGGGCTAAGTTGACTTTGACAGGCCTTAGGCGGCAGTCGACGGCCGGCCAACTCTCTCTGTCCCTCTCGCTCGGGACGCCGTCGCGCCGCCGCGCCGCTTGAACTCTCGAACGACTGCCTCCCGTGCAATCTGGCCTCATTTACTTATTGGCATCGCCCGGTATTGTCTTCAGCCTCCTTCCTCCTCTATCTTTACACTTCTCTCTCTGTCTATTCTCATCTGAGCGATGCGCCCGCAGTTTTACCGGATTTTCATAAGCCGCGAGCCCGTGACTTTTATTGGCGGCGAGCTCCGCGAACCAGCGCCCGTCGACCTGCGGCAATAGGGTAGTAGTCGCCGATTCTGTCACTCGATACGCTACATTTTTCGGCTGGTCCGAGCCTCGGGAGATAGCGCGAAACTTCTCGGGAGGGAGTAAAAAAAGAAACGGTAGGAGGGAAAGAGCCGGAAGGATCGTACTAGAACTTGGACGTTCTCGATTATAAGATGAGCTTTGTATTCTTGCCAAGAATTTAACTAATTTTTCTTTTCTTTTCTTTCCTATTAAAAATATCGAGCATTAGAGGATACCGAGAAGAGATATTTGGTTTCAAAGGATTAGAAGTTGGAACAAAGTTCTACAAATAGCAGTACGCGCGGGGATTCGTTAAGATAAAACAATTTACCGATCAAAAAATGTGCCGATGTATAATTAGCTATTAAATCTGCTTATTGCAATTTGTTTATCAAATCGATCATACTTTTACAATGCAGCTGGTGAATCATTCATTATAATTTTTTTCGAAAACTAAGTTTCCTTTAATAAATAGTTAAAACATTATTTGGTGCATTTTTAAATAAATGAACAAAATATCATTTAAATACTAAATTATGACATAAGAAAGCTAAATCCACTGACAATTTTGAATGCATTAAATTCAATTATCTATAAGTTTCAATAATAGGTCTCCGCATGAATGCAACGTGCCGTCACGGAGGCCGTCGACGTCGACAGCGTGCACGCGATCGTAAATATAGTTAGCGCAGATGAAGCCGGCAACACGAGGAGCGCACTATCGAAAAAAAAGTCAAATGATCGAGTACCATCTCGACCTAAGTACTATAACCCCCCTCGACCCCACCAGATACGTACACACGATCACTCAGTGATAAGGGTGTATCCGACGCACTTACGTAGGTCTCGAAATAGTTGGCAATCGAGAATCTCAGCGTCATGGTGGTTCGCGGTGATTGCGGTCTGCGCTGGGGGCACTCCTCTTCCGTCGGGTTTGGTGGGCTGCAGGGAGAGATTCGGTGGTGAGTCGCTGGAGAGTCGGGAGGCGCACGATCCGATCCGATCGATCCGAAGACTTTTCCTCGTCTCGTTCGATCTGATCGACCGGTCACCCCCTGCACCGGCCATTATCGCCCCCGGGGAATCCACGCTCTCTCTCTCTTTTCTCTGTGTGCATGTGCATGCGAGCCGGAAAGGGACACGACAATTGACATCGACCGAAAGACACGGTGAAAGCACGAGCAAAAGTAGCGATAGAGAAAGGCCGGTGCATGCGACACTCAAATTAGCAACCTATGCGACGGGCCCGCGTCGATCGCACAGCCAATCCATCTTTTGTTTTTCGCTCGCAGTGCACGCTACGGGGAGCGATTCCAGGCATCCAAGGCGCGTGCGGTGTAGTCGAGTATCGACACTCATAATTTTCACTATTTCCGCATTTTTCACGAGTTGCTCTATTTGATTCAAAACACTACTCTTTTATTTTCATTATTTTCATAAAAAAATTTATGAGTTATAGAAAAAAGTAAGGAGGTGATAAACTCATTTAATAATCAGCGTCAATGACCTAGTAAATTGGTATGCCAGCTAGTCAATCCGAGCCCAAGAATTTGATGAGCCGGGGACAGTTTGGTTGCAATAAAGGTATAGTCAACAAAGTAATATCTAGCGCAGGATGTCTATAACTACAGTTTAAATAATTAAATATCAACAAATAAATTTATTCACAAAAAAGAATAAACTATTGTAAAAAATGTAAAAACTGGAATGCTTTATACATGTTGAACTTACGAGATAAGAACATTTATGTACACGCCAAGATTCAAAAAAACATTCAAGGCTTAATTATTTCTTATTACGAGTATTCCTCGCTAATGGTACGAGCAATAACCATTTTTCGAATTTCAGTGGTACCTGCGCCAATTTCGTATAATTTTGCGTCCCTCAGGAATCGCCCGACTGGATAATCGTTGATGAAACCGTTACCACCTGAAAAGGCAGATGTTAAAAAAATTTCGAAATAACTATATCTTGTAGTTAATAATTTACTGAATTTCATTATTACCAAGTATCTGGATGGCATCGAGTGCAGCTTTGGTCGCGTTTTCGGCACAGTACAGTATAACGGCTGCGCAATCTTTGCGATTGACACGACCATTATCGCAAGCCCGCGCTACTGAATACAGATAACTTCTACTGGCACACAACGTTGTGTACATATTAGCCATTTTCCCCTATAATAACAATTATTAAATGCATATAACAGATTTTTCATGTAAACAATTATTTATTTAAGATAAGAAATTTGAATTAAGTAATTCTGTACCTGAATGAGTTGGAATTCGGCGATGTTTTTACCAAACTGTTTTCGTTGGTGAGCATATTCAAACGAAATATCAGCACACGCCTGCATAATACTAAAATAATTCTATAATTAAAAAACATGTTTTCCAAATAATTTACATATTTTTTATATGATTAGCTACCCTAATGGTCCACCAGCTAAAACGAGCCTTTCCAAGTCCAGGCCACTGAGAAGAACGTAGACTCCCTTATTCTCTTGTCCGAGTACGTTAGCCGCTGTAATTAACAATAAAATGAAAAACAAATCTTCAGAAATGTATGTATATTGTATGTCATACGCATGAATTACTTGGAATTTTGCAGTCTTGAAAAATAAGTTCACAGGTGTTGGATCCCCTCATTCCCAGTTTATCGAGTTTCTGGGCAGTGGTGAATCCCTCGGTGCCCTTTTCGACTATAAATGCCGTTATTCCATGCTGCTTTTTTTCAGCGTTGGGATTCGTCCTAGCATAGACTACAAATACATCTGCATCCGGTCCGTTTGTGATCCAGAATTTGTTACCGTTCAGCACGTAATAGTCACCCTTCTTTTCGGCCTTGAGCTTCATAGAAACTACGTCGGATCCAGCTCCAGGTTCCGACATTGCCAATGCACCGATATGTTCGCCGCTACAAAGCTTCAGACAGATAAATAAAAATAATATTTTTAAAAAAATACTTGCCATTTCCGTTTCTTATATTGACAAGTTGTTGAAGATTAAGAACGTTATATCGCGTTCTACGTTCTTTTATGTTTTTGTGTATGATCTATATTTATCGACTAGCGACTGTTTTTCAATCAGTCGATCTCCGAATTTGTTATCATACAGAATAAAGAAGAAAAAATCGGATTATTTTGCAAGATAAATGAATGTCATCGTAAGAAGCGATAAGTACAGCGACTTACTTTTGGAAGGTACTTGCGCTTCTGTTCCTCGGTACCATTTCGGTGGATCTGATTGACACAAAGATTTGAGTGTGCACCATAGCTGAGTGCCACTGCCGCACAAGCTCGACTCAACTCCTCCTGAATGACAACGTGGTCTAGGTAGCCGCCGCCGGTGCCGCCGTACTCCTCTTTCACGGTTATGCCCAATAATCCGAGTTTTCCAAGTTCTCTCCAGAACGGCTGTCAAACATTAAACAAAATGTTCAGAACATCAGACGAAAGCTTTATCACGCGTATTTTTAAGCAGCGTATGAATTATTAAAGTTTACGTATAATAATTATAATAATAAATTACTTTAGTTTTATATTTTTATCATTTGATTTACAAATAACGCTTTGAAATAATATTTTGAAAACTATCATTGAAATAACGTTACTGAATAAAAGTTATTTAAATTCATGAGAGAATAGAATACAATAAATGAAACTCGCCTAATTATCTTAAACTCGTGATAAACTTTATTCTTTACTTGATCGTTTGTACTTCTTACTTTAAATTTTAAAAATGCCAAGTAATCGTTACAATTTTTGATTGTATATCTTATATTATCTACTAAATTATACTTTGTGTACCTCATGAATAATTTAGGTGTCGATTCAAGTAGAAGAAACTAAAAGAACAATCTTTTGATGTAATCTATCTTACTCACCCGCAGCTCATCAAACTGATTTTTCCTGTCGATTTCCGCGGCTTTAGGCGCTAGCTCTTTCTGCGCAAAGTTGAACACAAGATTCCTCAACTGCAACAAACAAGAAGTCGCGTTATCACAGTCAGGCGCGCGTGTATAGGAAAGAGAGACTATATACAAGCAACGGTGACTATAGCTGACCTCCTTCTGCTGCTCGGACAGCCCGAAGACGTCCTCGTCGATCCCGTAGTAGCGGGAGAGACATCTGATGGCGTTGGAGGAGCGCAACGGGTGACGTGCCCCCAGGAGCTCGGCCAGGCCTCCGCGCAGCGTCACTATTCTGCTCATGACTCCAGTTTGCTTACAGACTGACGATTTTGCCCGAGCGTTGCCGTGAATCGGCTACTTATCTGCCGGCGACAGGAGAGGGAGGTGACCCGATCGAGCGTCATTGGTTTCTTTAACAGCTTATGCGCGGTATCAGTGCGACGATCTGCTGTTTACGCGATTTTGGAGTCGGTGGGAGGTCGTGCGCATTATCTTGCCTAAATTAATTTATTCGTCCTTCTACCTATATGTATGCATGGTTTTCATTTAAATGTTATGAATTTTTTTTAGTTTAAAATTTTAACTGTAATATGTGATATTACTTACGTATGGTTGACTAGGTTCCGTTTGATTCGCGCGCAATGACACCGACGTTCTTATGATTGCAAACAAACTTTTATGAAATAAAATTTAAATAAAAAAAATGTATAATAATTGCAAAATAAAGTTTATATCACTGCACTTAAAATCTTCAATTATTACATTTATACTTAAAACGAATTCTAGTTAGTTAAAATGCCGTTTACCTAATTTACCTCACCTCTGGCGATGCCTTCACTTATTCAATATAAAAACTTTATTGCAATGCCATACTATTGGCTCTGTGCAATACTTACAAAGAAAATTTTCATGGTTGTGTTCCGTGTTCGTGTGTGTCTGTGTACGACATCAAAGTTGCAGATTTCGCCAGTGAGGGCGCTGACTAACTGCATATATACGTCAACACAACCTGAGCAACACTCTTTATGTGCATATAATGTTTCCACCAATCCGTGCATCGGGAGCACTCACAGTTTCGTCAATCGCCATGCGGCGTTGCACGTGTGTTTACGTGTTTACACCTTACGATATTTCAAAGTAGTTATAATAGCAATGATTTATTTACAATAAAAACAACTGAAATGGGTTCGCGAAAGAATTTTGATAATGCCTCTACTTTTAAAATGGAGGGCATAAAGTACAATAAAGTAGCTCAGCACATTCAGGTTAGTTGAGGTTATAATAAAAAAATTGTTATTTTGCAAATTATTTATAACTTACACAAATTTTTCAATACAGAATAAATGGAAGCTGGTACCAGCATTTCTAAAGGGTAAGGGTCTTGTAAAGCAACACATAGACTCATTTAATTACTTCATAAATGTGGAAATTAAGAAAATTGTGAAAGCCAATGAGAAAGTTCTCAGTGATGCCGATCCGCTTTTTTATGTCAAGTAAGAATGTTTTTGAAGAAAAATTATCTTTTATTAGTTATAAAAAATCTAATGAATATGTTCTATTTGATGCAGATACTTAAATGTCTCTATTGGAACTCCCGATGTTGAAGAAGGCTTTAGTGTATCCCGACCCACTACCCCTCATGAATGTCGATTAAGAGATTTAAATTATTCAGCTCCAATCACCGTTGACATTGAATATATGAGAGGGCATCAACCAATAATCAGAAATAATTTACTCATTGGAAGGTATGATCCATATACTTTGAAATATAATCATGTGGTATTAACAGTCTTTCTTTTTAGAATGCCAATAATGTTGAGAAGTTCGAATTGCGTTTTATCAGAGAAGTCAAATTTCGAGTTGGCAAAAATGAATGAATGACCTCATGATCCTGGTGGTTATTTTATTATCAATGGTCAAGAGAAAGTTATTTTAATTCAAGAGCAGATGCTCAGAAATAGAATTATATTAGAAGAAGATAGTAAAAATTGCATCGTTGCATCATGTAATAGTGCCACTCAAGAGCGTAAAACAAAAACTAATGTGATTGGTAGAGCTGGAAAATACTATTTGCGGCACAACATTTTTCAAGATGTACGTTTTATACAGTTTTTAGTATATTTTAAATCTCATGATATATCATAAATATAATTATTGCAGGATATTCCAGTGGTTGTAATATTTAAGGCTATGGGAATTGTGTGTGATCAAGAAATAGTGCAACTTGTTGGTACAGAAGAAGGATTTATGAAAAAGATTAGAGCAAGTCTTGAAGAGTGTCATGCTCTTAACATTTATGCACAAAATCAAGCTTTGAAGTGAGAATTTATTGATCGATATTAATGATTTGTTGTTTATAGTTTATTCAATCAAAACATAATACTAATCTTTATAATTTATAGGTATTTAGCAAACAAAAGAAAACAAAAAAGATTTACAGTCGTGAAGGCAAGTATTACTGATGAATTAAAGGATGTGCTTGCTTCAAATATTTTAAATCATGTTCCTGTAAGTAAAGAATTGTATTTCAATACCCATAAATAATTTTGATGTTGTGGATAACAAAAATTTTGTACACAGGTAATTGATTTCAATTTCAAACTGAAAGCAACATATTTAGCTTTAATGATAAGGAAAGTTATGATTGCACAGACAGATGGAAAATTAATTGATGATCGTGATTATTACGGTAATAAGAGATTGGAATTAGCTGGCTCTTTATTGTCACTTATGTTTGAAGATTTATTCAAAAGGTTCAATTGGGAATTGAAGCAAATTGCAGATAAAAATATTCCAAAGATTAAAGCTGCTCAATTTGATATTGTTAAGCATATGAGGCATGATTTAATCACAAATGGATTAGCATGTGCTATCTCTTCTGTAAGTTGATTTCTTACTAATAAGTAATTCGTACTTATAAGATGTCTGTCTAACTAAAATTTTTTTAAAAGGGAAATTGGACTATTAAACGTTTTAAAATGGAACGTCATGGTGTTACACAAGTGCTCTCTCGTTTATCTTATATTTCTGCTTTGGGAATGATGACAAGAGTTAATTCACATTTTGAAAAAACTAGGAAAGTATCAGGTCCACGTTCATTGCAACCTTCACAATGGGGAATGTTGTGTCCTAGTGATACTCCTGAAGGAGAGGTAATATATTTTATTTTAATTTTTTTATTTTCATAACTGCATTTTGAATATTATAATTGATAGAATAATTGATAATAATCTTATAGGGATGTGGATTAGTTAAGAATTTAGCTTTAATGACACACATAACAACAGAAATTGAGGAAGAACCAATAATGAGAATTGCTTTTAATCTTGGAGTAGAAAATGTAAATATATTAGGTGGAGAGGAAATTAATAATAAGGATGTTTATATGGTATTTTTAAATGGCAACATATTAGGTATTGTAAAAAATTACTATCGATTAGTAACTGTTTTTCGCATGTTAAGAAGAAAAGGTTTAGTAAATCAGTTTGTGTCAATATATCCTCAACATCAGCACAGGTAGATATTGCGTTTTCTGATATTTCTTTGTCATCAACATTTTTAACTAAAACATTCTCTATTTTAAAGGTGTGTACAAATTAGTTCTGATGGTGGTAGATTATGTAGACCATATATCATTGTAGAGCATGGTCAACCCCTAGTTAAAACAGAGCATATTAAGTTACTGGAACAAGGAGTTAGAAGTTTTGAAGATTTCTTACACGAAGGTAATTAATTATTCTCTGCTACAGTATGTCAAACTAATCAAAAATTTCTTTAAACCATTTGTTTCATTGTAGGTTTAATAGAATACTTAGATGTAAACGAAGAAAATGACAGTTTTATAGCATTCAATGAATCTTTCATAAAGGAAGGAATAACACATTTGGAAATTGAACCATTCACTTTACTTGGTGTCTGTGCTGGTCTTGTACCATATCCTCATCATAATCAAAGTCCGAGAAACACTTACCAGTGTGCTATGGGTAAACAAGCCATGGGTACCATTGCCTACAATCAACGCAACCGCATCGATACTTTAATGTACAATCTCGTATACCCTCACGCTCCTATGGTGAAAACGAGGACAATTGAACTTACCAACTTCGATAAACTGCCTGCTGGTCAGAATGCTATAGTAGCTGTAATGTCTTACAGTGGATATGATATCGAAGATGCTTTAGTTTTAAACAAAGCCTCGATAGACAGAGGCTACGGCAGATGTTTGGTATATAGAAACGCAAAGTGCGTTTTAAAAAAATATGCCAATCAGACTAGCGATAAAATCATGGGTCCGCTAATAGACACCACAACGAAGAAACCTATATGGAAACACGACATTATTGATATGGACGGTATCGCAGCGCCAGGCGAAATGGTTGAGAATAGAAAAGTGATGGTTAATAAATCTACTCCATCAGCAAATACGGGACCTGTCAACACAGGAAGTCAAGCTCAAACAGAGTACAGGGAAGTACCAGTGGCTTACAAAAATCCTGTCCCAGCTTATATCGAAAAGGTCATGATATCTAGTAATGCTGAAGATGCATATTTAATCAAACTTCTACTACGTCAAACCCGAAGACCGGAAATCGGTGACAAGTTTAGTAGTCGTCACGGGCAAAAAGGAGTTACAGGTGCGCATCAAATCAGGACATATCTAAGTAAATTTTTGGTATTTAATTGTATAAAAATAAAATTTTTTTTCAGGATTAATTGTTGAACAAGAAGATATGCCTTTTAACGATTCAGGTATTTGTCCTGACATGATTATGAATCCCCATGGTTTTCCGTCTCGAATGACAGTTGGTAAATTAATAGAACTCCTTGCTGGTAAAGCTGGAGTACTCAAGGGGAAGTTTCACTATGGAACAGGTACACTTTTTAGTAGATCACTGAAAAATGGAGACTTTATAATGCAAGTTTTTTTTTATCTATTACAGCGTTTGGAGGATCTAAAGTAGAAGATGTTTGCGAGGAGCTTGCGAGTCAAGGCTATAACTACTTGGGCAAGGATATATTTTACTCTGGTTTAACGGGAGAACCTCTGCAGGCTTACATATATTCTGGACCTGTATGTATTCACCTGAAGTAGAAAATGTAAAAGTAACAAATACTTAAATAATCACTGATTTTCCTTAGGTATACTACCAAAAGCTAAAACACATGGTCCAGGACAAAATGCATGCACGAGCTCGTGGTCCAAGAGCAGTGCTGACGCGACAACCCACCGAGGGTCGATCAAAAGACGGTGGTCTTAGATTGGGAGAAATGGAGAGGGATTGTCTCATTGGATATGGTGCCAGCATGATGCTTATCGAGAGATTGATGTTGTCTAGCGATGCATTTG
Source organism: Eurytoma adleriae (assembly GCA_900480045.1). Taxonomy (NCBI): domain Eukaryota; kingdom Metazoa; phylum Arthropoda; class Insecta; order Hymenoptera; family Eurytomidae; genus Eurytoma; species Eurytoma adleriae. The sequence goes on from UXGC01000428.1 coordinate 113,502, forward strand.
ACGTAGACATTTGCAATAAATGTGGGTTGATGGCTTATAGCGGATACTGTCACAGCTGTAGATCAAGTGCATGCGTCTCCACAATCACTATGCCATATGCTTGTAAATTACTGTTCCAAGAATTGCAATCTATGAACATTGTTCCAAGGCTCACTCTCAAGAACTACTGTGACTGATTAATAAATATTTTTTTACTCTCACTCTAAAGTGGTAGATGCGTCCTTTTTGTATTTCCTATAATTGTTATTTATTTTTAATTGTTAATTTATTTTAAATTGTTAATAGGTACATGAATCTTCATCTTGTAACCGTATTAATTGTTCAATTACATTTTTTTTGCTTTAAAATTTAAGTTAAATTGCTGTTTAATACATTTTTCTTCTTAGAAAAAAGTTACCTATACAAAACTTGCAAAACGCTAAAATATGTTTTTATCAAATTATGAATTGATAAAAACAACCTGTTACTCTTCTCTCATATTAAATAAAATATCGAAAGTCCTTTTATATTCGAACAAAATAAAATTTCGATAGCTCGCAATTTATAGTCGCAATTCGAGTTTATCGATTCACAATTAGAAGTAGAAACGTAAAGGCAAGACGCGAAAGAAATGGGAACGTGGACTCAGGACTGCCGGACTGGGGCCTGATTCTGTAAGCGAGTCACACTCGACATAAATGATCTGAGCCAATCAGAGAGAGGGAATATATGTATA